>JAJLUK010000072.1:0-70916 GCA_030570055.1 Blastobotrys chiropterorum
AATGCATGTTAGAGGCTTTCAGGTACTTGGTCTTTTTTTTTTTTTTTTTTTTTTTTTTTTCCTGCAATGTCTGCCGCATTTCATTATACGGGCCGTTAGCCTTTGATCGTCTCTAGTAAATTTCCCCTTTGCATGGAGTAGGTCAGAAACTCTGATAGTATCATTGGTATTTTCATTTCTGTCTTCACGGAACACCTCAATTGTACGTATTATTACCCAGGAAATAATACTCGACAATGGAACGGAGATACATTGCGCGCTATTCATAACAATAGCTGCTGAACGATACTGTAAAATTACTGAGTCAAGAAAAATAAATCACCCATTGCAGTGAAACAATGTAAGAAAAAAAAAAAAACAAAAAGAAAAAAAAAGAAGGGGGGGCTCGTCAAAATACTCAGGAAACGAAAAATAAGCCTAATTCAAAAGACTTTCAGAAAGGGGAGCTGCGTCGGATTCTTCGCATGCGTATAACTTACAGTTGGATCCGCCGCACCTCCGCAGCGTTTTTGCGTTTGTGAGGTAGCTAGTTCACTAAAGCCCAGCCCAAGGGACGGACGACCGACACTGTCGGTGGGCCGGGCCTTTTTTTTTGCAGCTTTCTGTTTGGTACACCAAAACTCGAGAAAAAACGTTTACTACACGACTAGAACACGATAGAGTCAATCAATGTTTTTATTCAAAAAGCTATCGTCCGGGATTAACAACGATGGCAGTTGCTGTAGTATTCTAATGTTTCAACCTAACATTAGGGTGATGATTGACCTTGGTTGGGATTCCGATCTGAATGTGGATTTGGAATATCTAAAGGCAGAGCTAAGCACTGTTGATATAATTCTTTTGACCCATGCGACAGTGGCACACCTTGGTGCTTATGCCTTCCTACATAAGACTTGTCCTGAGTTGTTTGAGCATGTTCCAATTTATGCCACACTGCCAGTTATCAACATGGGTAGAATGATGACCCTGGATAGTTACCGTTCAGCAGGATACTTGGGTCCATTGATGGACACGGTTCTTACAGTTAGTGATGTGGAAGATGCATTTGACAAGATCCATTCGCTGAAATACTCACAGCCGTTTGCATTGAGCGGGAAATTGGATAGAATGGTCATCACTGCCTTTAACGCAGGTCACACTTTGGGTGGTACTATTTGGAGAATCCAAAAAGAACACGAGAGTATTGTCTATGCAGACGACTGGAACCATGCGCGAGATAGTCATTTGAACGGTGCATTTTTACAGCAAAACGGCAAAGTGATTGAAGCTCTGAACCGACCTACGGCTTTAATTTGCGGGGATAAGGTTAGTGACACTATAAAGGATAGAAAAGAGGCGCTTTATAGGGACATTGAAACTACAATCACACGAGGTGGGACGGTGTTGATTCCAATTTCTTCTGGAACAAGAATTTTAGAATTGGTTTATATCTTGGAGAACTTTTGGAAAACCTATAAATTCCAAGCGCCATTATTGTACTATTCTCATGTTGGTAACCGTACAATGTCTTATGCATCCTCCATGTTGGAATGGATGTCAAATTCTATTATTGACGAGTGGCAAGTGAAAAACAACTCGCCGTTTGATACAAAGCATTTAAAAGTTGTGACTGATTTGAACGAACTTGCCAAAATGGATGGGCCGAAAGTTGTATTAGCATCTGGTGAAACTATGGAGGTTGGATTTGCACGAAAAGTATTCAGTACGATCTGTGATAATGATGCATCAACAGTCATTTTGACTGAGCGTCCTGGAAATAACACATTGGCAGACAAGCTTTATGAACTGTGGGAAAAGGAACGAGGCGGAGAACGAAGTAGTGTTCAATTGACGACTAAGCTTACTTTGTCGTATAATGTTGAAGAAAGACTGAAGGGTGATGAGCTCGCGGAATTTCGGGATATGATCAAGATTGAAAAGGAGAAACAGGCGCAACAAGAGAAACAGGCGTTGATGGAGCTTCGAAGTAAAAATATTCTTGAACAGGAGGAAGAAGAAGAGGAAGATGATGACGACCAATCGGACGAAGAAGAAGGGTTAGAAAAGATGGATATGGAAATCTTGTTTTACAAAAACAATGTGTATGACTATGATGTGCGGAACAAGACCAATCGCATGGTTTTCCCGTTTATCACCAAGCGAAAACGAGCTGATGACTACGGTCAGGCGATTAAGGTTGAAGATTTTATTCGTGCGAATGAAAAAGTAAACGAAGGTCCGAAGAAGAAAGAGGCCAAGACTGAAATTGGGCAAACCCGTAAATGGGGTAGCAGTAACGAAGAATACGGTGGGGAGACGTTGAAGCTTGAAAAAACCAGCGACAAGGCAGTCGCAGTCAAAATTGTCAAGCATGAACAGGATGTCAAAGTTTTGTGTAATCTTGACTTTATTGACTTTGAAGGGTTAACAAGCGAACGTTCCATGAATATGATTATTCCAGAAATTAAACCCAAGAAACTTATTATGCTTCCAACTGTCACTCCTACTTTGTTACGCGTTGGCAAAAAATTCTATTCCAACATGACGTCTGAAGACGGTATTGAAGAGGTTATCCAAGCGCCTGTGAACGAGTTTATTGGTGGTATTATGAATTCACATCCATTTTCTGTCAAGGTTACACCGGAGTTGGAAAAGCTGTTGAAATGGCAAAAGATTTTGGGCGATTACTCTGTCGCGCACATTACGGGTAAGCTGATTCAGAAAGTCACACCGGACGCAGAAGTCAAGGAGGAAGACAACGGAGAAAATAACGAGCTTCAAACATATGACGATGACTCCTTCTCAATTGGTCCCTTGGAGACGGCAAAGGAATTGGCCTCGGCTCCGCGTTCGAATCCGCTGTTGGTAGGGGATATTAAATTAGCCGAGCTCAAAAAGAAGCTTATTTCTCAGGGACACAAGGCCGAGTTCAGGGCTGAAGGTATCCTGGTTTGTGATGATAAAGTTGCTGTTAGGAAAATCGGTGAAGGTCGATTGATTATCGAGGGGGGTGTGAGTTCAGAGTTTTATGAGACCAAGAGTGTTGTGAGAAGCTTACTTGCAACGGTATAAATGGCTCTGGATTTTTGTAAGCTGTTTTTGTCGTCGTAACCTTCGTTTTTTGAAATGGTCTCCCTCAAAAACAGTCTACTCGCTACTTCTATCTCTCTATCCGTTGCCATAGATTCAAACTTCTGGTTTGACCAAGCTTCTGCTGCTGTTGTCAACTTTTTTGTTGAAGGACGATCTTCAAACGTTCCTGAGGATCGTGCGTCTTCAGAAGCGGGTCATGTTTTTACAGAGGTTTTCAACGAACCAGGGTTCAGGAAGGTGTTTGATAATGTCCTTGACGCAGGTGTCACCATTGACAAAAGCAAGATTAAGCAGTTTGTTGCTGATTCCGATCGTGCATTCACGAACTTTAGCAACAGTCCCAAGTATGTCCAGCTGAACTCTTACGTGAAAAGCGTTGCCAGTGATTTTGATGCATTAAGACTAATCTCCATGGGCAAAGACATGGCAGCGCCGTATAAGGAAGAGCTCGAGGCCGAATTCAAAAAGTTTTTTGCAGATCCAGAAGGACAGGCGATTTATTCCACGTTATACAGCATGGGCAAGCATATTGCATCTGATTATGATAAAGAGGCGGCGTATACTTCCATCATTCCAGATGATCCACGTCAAGTTTGAATACGCCTATGAGCCTATTTCTTTCTTTTATTTTAATGATTTCGTTTATAATTTATATCAATAATATACATCCTATTTATAAAGATATAAAAATATGCAAGTTTCATCACAACCCAGTGAATTTGAAATCTGTAAACTTTACGATAATGCCCACGGCTCCATAAACTCCGACCGCTGCGAAAACGTCACATTCACCGTTGAGGCCGTCGACGCCGCCATCTCGATATCCTCTGTATGGATCCACTCCGGCCGTTTGAGAGTCTTGGACCAGACTCCACTCGCTTTCATATACACCATTTCGGGTCAAAAACACGGCTCTTCTGGCATAATCAATGCCTAATCCAATGGTTTCCCCGGTTTGAAAAGGTCGGACAAAATCCTTTCCGGACAGAGAATCGTTTACATACCGTCTTCCATCGTCTGAATGCACTGCTAACGACCCTCTATGCCAACCCGGCAATCTGAAAGGAGGATACGGCAAACATGTGAACCCTAATGCAATTGATGCTTCTTCAGGATGCGGGAGCGAAGTGATTGTGATTTCGTAATAGATCTTTGCATTTCGGAGACTCCGTGGTGCGTATAATGGCTTATCACTCACAAACAGACAATCCTTTGTATCCTTCTTAGACCGGATAAACACTGTATTATCCTTTCGAGCGTTTTGAAACTCTCCTTTAAACCTTTTCCACGTGGTCAGCTTTGAATTAGTAGGAACATTCATTGGAGGAGGCGGAACCAGGGTGAACCGTCCCTGACTCGCTTCCTGCATTCCGCTATCAGACATGTTCAACGGTGGAAAGAGTGAATATTGGCTGCAGAAATTCTCCCCAATGTCGCGCTCATCGTCATTGGCATTGGAATATAGCGGATCAAAGTGGGAGCCACTAGGTGGCGGATAGGATGGTGGTTGAAAGCTAGGCGTTGGATCCTCTTGTGCTTCTAAACTATATCCAGGCGGTGGCTCAGGAGGTGGGGCACCAAACTCACCGTTCCTCTCACTATGGCTCTCCTCTCGGGCTTCCTGGGCTTTGCTCTTTTTGAAAAATCCCATAACTAAATGAAGCGCTCAAGATACGAAAAGCTACTTGTTTGCGAACTTCCAAACGCTTCTCTCCCCCTGGAGTCCGATCATTATTAAAAGTGGGCCACTAATTTCCAATTTCAACGCGCCGCGCCGCCAAAAGGGAGATTGAGTTATTATTAGAATGCGGCTCACGGCATAGCCGGGCTTTTGGATGACATAATGCGGCGGTCCGTTGTGCGGGTCTCAGGCATTTCAAAAGCCAAGATTTTTTTTTCGCGATTGCCAGTTAGTTGATCTTGTGGAGGATATGCACATTGCATATGCATATGGATCCGGAACTGGTAAGATGTATACACTGAGGTGAAAGCGAGGTGGCATTCACCGCCATTGTGACTATACATATGTTCATATGCATATTTATAGAATATGTGTACATTAATGCCTATGCATATGGACAAAAGTCACACCGTGATTGAGCTGAAGTGGTATGCATATGCATATGCATAGAATTCGACCAAGATAAAGCATATGTTCATATATGTCATACATATGCATATCTTTGCCTTTAAACCCAGCCAGACAGTGAGTGTACACTTGAAGGTAGCACCAATTCATGTTGGCTCTGCTTTCTAAAAGGGTGGGTGCTCTCATCAATTACATTCAACTTATTTTATTGCATAATGTTATACCATATTCGGACATATATTGACCTTTTATCTTTGTCTACGCTTGTTCACAGTTGCCGTCTGAGATATTTCCGTATCAATATCCACCCACGCCTCTTCTACTTTGCTTCTATCAATTATTACATCGGATAATTGGTATTTTATATCAGCATTACCTGAATAAATATACCGTACGATGTCTTTATTTATTTTTATCGGGGAGCAACTGTGTTCTTCCATGCGGAGTGTCGGCGGTCGCATTGAGTTGAAGAGCCACTCTACCTCTTCCAATGACATTCCAATCACCAGTCCATAGATTTGTTCGTTCAGACGTTCTAGCGCATCGGCAGCGGCTGCTCTGTCATTGTTTTCACCAAAGCTCTCGTACAATTGTGACACCACATCAATGATGGCTGTACCTCTCATGGCCGTCGGCATTTCGAGACGATTTCTGGCGTCCACTGATAATTTTGTAATTGACCTGGTTAATCTGCGAAGGGTATCCAGATACCGATCTCTGTCCCGTTCGATCATTCTTCTTTTCTCGTCCCCTGACAGAATTTGTTTGAGACGTCGAAAAGCCGCGAGGGTTGCAGCGTCACCCGTTGGGTCAGTTTTCAATAACGGTGGGATATAACGGCGACGGAATTTGGAAGCTAGGCCCAAATATGAACTATTATCATCAGGCATATCGAGTATTTCCAACAAATCATTTCTGTTGCGAACGCCATAGCAAATTTTGAAGAGAAGTACTGCCAAGATGATCCTAGCTTTCATTAGACACGAGCCTTTCTTGCTGGCGTCTTCAGTAATAGGAATTTCGGGAATCTGTTTCAACAGGCGCATCAGCTTACTATTAAAGCAACGGATACTAGAATCATAGACTTGAACATCCAAGCGTTGTAGCCTTTTTGCCGTTTCATTTGTGCATATGGTGATTGCAACCTGGGACTCTATTAGGAATAGCGTCCCGTGCAACAGGCGGAAGATGCCCTCTTTTATAGCCTCTGCCTTTTGTGTGTATCCGTATTCAAAGGTAATTGTAGGAAAGCATTCGATGGATGTAATAAGAGACCACATTTTGTCAGTACGTAAAATGTACGAATCATCCGGTTCTTTTCGCGAGCGGTTTTCGGAATTGGTTGGCATGTCTTCATTCGTATGAAAGCAGTCAACAAGGTAGATGAAGGATGACTTCAAAGATTTCATCAAACGCCCGACAACAGAATTCTTTAAATCAGTAAGCGTTTCGAGTGCCAGTTTTCCGACCGATTCATGTGCACTTGTGGGAATGACGAATTGGTACATGCGACGACTGTAATCTACAGTACACCGACCCCAGACGCCCAAGCGGACAAATGATTCCTCAATTACTTTGGCGTCACTTTCGTCCACACAGCCGTTGATCAAAATAACGGTATCGATGAACGGTTCAGCCTGTTCGATCCTTTCTTTTATATTCTTTTCCAACAGGTTGGAATCACCTTTTTGGTAAACAATAGCGTTTTCAAGACGGTTACCTGAGTATTGTGTTGACTCCGATGATGAAGGTGAAGCTGAGGTTTCCTCAGATGGTACTGGATTTCCTCGTGCGCCTGGTTTGATGAAGTTGTTGGGCGAGTTGTGTTGGTCCTGCTGGTCAAGATATTGGACGCTTTTCTGGAAGTTTGATTCGCCTTCCACTGTAGTTGGCATCCTGCAAAACGGCTTTTGCGAAAACGGGGGCATGTTTATGATGCGGACATGAAAGTTTAACAGGAATAAACAAATACTGGCAATCTCAAAATACCGTCACACGAAAAAAGGAGCAGATAATATTTCTCAATCACGTGATCAACAATAGTGGTAAGTTAATCCAAGAAATGCTTAATCGAACTGTACTACAGGTCTCGTTATTGTATACTTCCGGTTCGACGAAAACCAGCTGAAGAATCGTGGCAACGTGTAAAATATTCCAATTGCTGGAAGGAGTTTTTCCGCCTATCGGTGACCCTGATCGGCGTTTACGAGCTAAAATTAATATTAATTCCGGGGTTCGGGTATGTGGCGCGAAGGCGCGCGTAATCGCCCTCCCTATCTCCTTACATGTTTAATTAAATTTGAATTAAACTAGAAAAAAAAAAAAAAAATTTTTTTTTTTTCAAATTGTGTCATTCCCATTACTGAATAGAATAGCTATTTTGTGTCTATGGGCTTTGTTGGCCGTTTGTTTCCAGTGAATGATGCGGATACTGTCATAGTGGTGGTTGACTAACGAGCTCATCTTGTCCCCATAGTGAAAGCTTTAGCATACTGGACGAAATATCATCAAGTTACATGGTGTACCTAGTGTGGCTGTGAGCGGTATTGCATTTATGTTCAAATTCTGGCAATTGTTAACAGGAATCACTCTGGGCATATGTCGGTACGAAGATAATCTCAATTAGAAAACAGGGAACTCGTTCAGACATTGCCTGGACACTGTGTTCGTCCACAGCACGGGTTACATAAAGATCAGATTGTCCAGCGTAGGTAGTAGACCTTAATGCGTCGTTCTCTCAAGTTATACCCTTACTAGGATTCATCAACGGTTATTATGTCCAATACAGTATCTAGTTAGGTAAGCATGGCTAAGAAGATACAGGAAGTGTGCCTAGTACGAGTCGCTTTCCTGGACTAACCATGGCCTTACTTGCATGAGTTAGGATCCAGACTGTATACGTACGTACGTGTACATAATGCATATGCACAGTGCAATTTCATAAACTATCGCTAAATTATAAATAGACCATGTCACACAAATCCCATAAATTGTGCAAATAAATGTCAAACTGTGTGTAATGTCTCATCAAGTATCAACTACCGTTGAATCTTCAAACCATGGTGCACCATCATTGCTCTTTTCAGTCTGTAATGAGACCAATTTTGAATCCTTGTCCTCTTCAGAACCATATGTCATGATTATGACCGCTCCCGTACAGGAGTCGTGAAGATGTGCCAGGAGCATTCTTCTCGGTGAAACCCAAGCCGAAGCATAAATTACTGGCTCGTACGGGTGCCAACTAGCCTCCTTGATCATGCTGACATTTAATTGCGAGGAAGTGCCATGTCGATCTGGAGACGAGAACGCGGCTAAGGAACGGCTTTCAAATGTGTCGTGAATCGCATGCTCTCTGGAAAGTTGTCCTGATGGACACAACCTCTTTACCAGTGTGCCATCCAGCTTCCAGATATAGACGCACCCATCAGAGGACCCGGATGAAATGTATTGTTGGCCAGTTGAATGCATGGGCGAGAAATGACATCGAATCAATGATTTCTCCACCGTGTGGCCAAAATAGGTCATAAGGGATGAATCGTTCGGATGCACCTCAACTCGTGGTCTGCGATAATGATTAAACCGATAGTCAAATTGGCAGGTATAGCTGTTGGGGTCATACTCCTTGATCTCCGCACTAGTGCGTAGCTTTGATCGAAAGTCCCACAGTTTGAGTGATTGGTCCTTGGCATTTGATATTATGTGTCGGCCATCTTCTCGGACGTCCACACTGGTGATGCCTTCTGTATGACCTAAAAAGCCTCCTACACAACGGTCTTTCTGGTTCAACCGCGTGTCCCAGATTTTGAGACAGCCGTCGTCTCCTCCAGACACAACAACGGAATTGGATATACAGCTGATACCATTGACATCGCCCTTGTGGGTGCCAATGTTGATGGGAGTTCTATTCTCCATATCAACCTCTCTGACAGACCCCGAACCTCCAGTCCCTAGATAGAGCTTGTTTACACTGTATGGCGACGCTTTCAAGCAATACACGGGCTCACGTCCTCGTCTTGCCGTGTTTGGCTGCACACAAAGCGAAGTCGCTGGCTCCGGAATGTCCGTCTCGACGACCACGGAGATTTCAGGAGATAATGACGAGAACGCAGTCCAGCTACCGTCCACGGCCATGTCACAATCTGTCAGCGTCCAGCTGTGCTGGCCCGAATAGGTATGGTGCATCTCGAATTCGGGCTTGTACACATTCCGCGTGTCGTACATATGCATATTGAACCCTTGCGAAATGGTGTAGAAGCGATCTCCGTGCTTGTTGAACTTGCCTCCGTATATCGCACTTTCATAGAATTTGGCCCGATAAGTTGGGTTGGAAGGTAGGCATTGGCTCCTTACCATTTGACTCTCCAGCCTTCTGTCGTAGTCTCTCATTCTATACTCTCCCGATCTTGCGGTGCCTCCACGCTTTAATTGCGAATGGAACGATGCCGGAGAAATGGTTTTTTTCGCCTCTCGGGCCTGATATTCGGCAATTGGGCCAAATTGGCCCCGTTCTAGCAGGGTCAGCATCTCCCGACGCTGTCGCTTACTGCGGGCTAGCAGAATCCTCTTGGTCTCTCCGTACACACCGTCGCCAATCAACGAGTTGTACACTCCGCCATCCTCGCCCTCTGAATAGAACTCCTCCATGTCCGAGCTGGCATCCATGTCGTCCAGCACGTTCACGCCTTCCCACGCTTGGTACGGAATACCTTCACGGAACTCAATAGGCACGTAATCCTCGTCATCCTCGCTCTCGTCCCATTCCCATATGCCTATTTCGTCACCCATCGTTGGTTGGGCTTGATCTCTCTTGCCACTAGTGCGTCTTATCGGTCCCACGCTGCCGCACAGAGCTCGATTGTAGGTTGGTGGGTGACCACCCAGCTCTCAACTCCGAACTCCGATGGACCGCTGCCTTTTTCTCCGCGAGGTCCATTTGCCAGTGCTTTTGCTTCTTTTCTAGAAAAGAAGGCCGCCCGCAGGGCACACTTGCCCGCCGGAGACGTCTGGGTCCTAGGGGGCTGTGTCGCCTCCGGCGGCTTCTTTTTTCTCCGAAAAGAAGCAAAAAAGGTGGTTCCGCTTCGCGGAAGGTGGCAGAAGCCTGTGTATTACTCTACAATGCATATTTTTCGCCAACAAACTGCACCGTGTTGGCGTGGTTGTGTGCCACCCAAGCCTTGGCGTCCTGGACCAGCGACTCGGGTCCGCATGCTATCACCCAATTGCTTTCCCTGGGACCGTTAAAGAAGCCCTCTGTGGCGGCAGAAAAGTTGGGTCTGCCGAGGTGGATCTTGTCCTCGTCCGGAAGCAGCTCGTCAATTTCATACTCTTCTTCGTCCAGCACAAAGTCAATGTCGCTGTTGTCCAACTTACGATTCCCCGTCACATAGATCGAGATGTCTTTAACCTCGTCCAGGTGGAGATAGTCCAGCGCTGCCTGGTCCTCTTTATCTTTAATGATCCAGATGAGCTTGACATTGGCCAGCTTTCTGGCCACTGGCGCAGCATAGGTGATGCCCGAACCGCCGGCAAAGATGACCGCATTATCGTCCCACCCCATATCATTCGACGCTGCAAAGGGGCCATAGACGGTGACTTGTTGTCCTGGCTCCAGACGTAACCGACCTCGACGAACCAGGAGCTTCACGTCCTCATCTCCGTCACACGTGCTTGCAATTGTGAACGGATGAGTGGGACGCACCCAATTGAGCGGATTAAACAACGTGCCCGTTCCGATGCGAACGTGGGCACCAACGTCAAAGTAATCGGGCAAGGTAGCCCGTGGAAGCGTGACCAAGCTCAGAGAGCTCGAAACGTGCTCGACCGAGAGAGATGCGACTCTTGAAGTGAAGATCTTGTACATGGCCTGGCCAACGAGCAGCATGGCGGTCCAGAACGCCAGCATGAGAACTCCCGGTCGGGCATGAATTGCCGCAACAACGATGCAGAAGATACTGAGCGGGTAATGCAACCCGTAAAACAGCCAATACGCTCGCTGCCTCATCGGCCGCAGCGAGCTCAACCCGAGAACCCAAAAGCCTACCAGCGTCACGACGCCGAGGAAGTTTAAAACGCGGAAAACCTTATACAGCTCGTTCTTGCTGATAAAGTACCACAGATACATGAACCCGTGGAACGTGCCCACGGCCACCACGCTCCGCGACACCCACTTGTGGATGTGGATCAACGTAATGTAGTATGTGTTGGGCAGCGGCGACGGCCGCAGCGCCAGGAAGACCACCAGAGGCAACAGAGCGTAGCACACCCGTCCCGCTCTTTTAGCAATTGTGTTCAGCTCGCCTCGCTTGACCAGGAACCCGACCACAAACACTACCCACACAGCCCACCACATCCAGCTCCGGACGAAGGTGCTACGGTGCCTCCGCTTCCTGACGGAGTTGACCACAGCGATCCCGGATGCCCCCAGCACCGTCAGCAGAAATACCCCGTAGCCTACCCACACATTGTCGTGGTGGTGCTTCCCATGGCGCACCTCCAGATTGTCTCCCGCACTCGTCATCGTCTCTCTCACGGGTCCGTAGAATACTGAAGTAAGCGCTACCGCTGCCTCCGGAGTTAAATATTCCGCTCCCTCCGAACGCCAACCCTAACCCCACGAGCTGGGCGTGGTGGGTGACCGTCTGCGAGTCGCTGCTAAACCATCCTAGGACCGCTGGGGGGTGTATGCCCTGCGGGCGGCCTTCTTTTCTAGAAAAGAAGCAAAAGCACTGGCCCAATTGCCTCGCAGAGCTACCTTTTTTTGCTTCTTTTTCGGAGAAAAAAAGAAGCCGCCGGAGGCACTTAGAACCCTCCGGAGGCACCCGCGGGGTACACTCGTCTGCGAACCAGCCGCTGCTTTTGCATCTGTTGCGGTAAAGATTGGGTAGAGCTCACAACTCCAATTGGTCTTTGGGGAGTCTCAGGCAGCTAGCAGCGGCTCTGGCAGGAGTACGGCCAAATGTGTAGGGAAGAGCTGTGGTCGGTTTCGCTCCAGCACAGGACAATAATTGGTGTCCGACGACGGCTGTGACTGTGTGTGCACACATGACGGTAGTCTTAACCCCAGCAGTAGGGGAAATAAGGCCAAATGAGTAGTAAGACGGCTTGAGCCAAAGGCACTCCTTCACCAGTGCACAGGGACAAGAATTGGTGTCCGAAGACGGCAGCGGCTGTGTGCGCACTAGATAAGGATAGCCGCCGGCTCCAGCAGGAGTAGCAGAAGAACGGCCAGAGAAACAGAGTGAGGAAGCAACTTGAGCCGAAGGCGCTCCGTCACAAGTGCACAGGGACAAGAAATGGTGTCCGAAGACTGTGGCGCTGTGTGTGTACAAGGTCAGGAAGATCGGTGGCTGTTATTGCCAGAGACAGCGGCATCTATCTCTCACTGGAACCATTAGACGCTGCATCGTACTGAGAAAATTGTCCGAAGACTGCGGCTAGTGTGTGCAGGATGTCCCGAGACCAGTGAGAGACGGCTACCGTCTCTGGGAAAGAGAAAAAAAAAAGGATAAAAGGGTGGGAATCGGTCTCCTTTTATATCCACAGTTAGACGCCCGGCCAAAATAATATTTCCCAAAACGGAAAACCGCAGACAACGCGCGGCGGCTCCTGACCCCAGTGCCTATATTCATTTTCGCTTCTTAGAACATTGGGAGCATAACTGGACGGAGCAGCAAAAGCACTAGCCAATTGCCTCGCAGAGCTACCTTTTTTTGCTTCTTTTTCGGAGAAAAAAAGAAGCCGCCGGAGGCAACCACCACCACCCTACTATGCCCTGTGGGCGGCGGTTAGCAGCGCACGCGGGAGTCGAACCCTGGGAGCCGTGCCCAGATCTGCGCGGGGCGGCGCAGAACGTGGAACACGCTCTACCGGGTAAGCAGCAGCAGCAGCAGTGGAGGCATCAGAGCTGGCCTGAGAAGCGGGACGGGGAAGATGCTGAACGGGTGGATTAATATATAACGGGATTACTCTACAAGCCCCAATTGGGACACGTTGAACTTCTTCTTCTCGGCAATGTCGAACTCTGGGTTCTCGGCCTTCTTGCGGTCGAGCTGCTGGTTGATTCTCAGCAGACGGGCCTGCTCCTTCTGGTGATGCAAACATTCGTTGTAGTCCTCAGCCATGGGCTTGCACTGCTTCGTGTCGGTGGTGCGCTTGGCGGAGTGGCACTCCACGAACGCCTGCCATTCTACAAAGACCCGGTTAGCAACAGCAAGAAGAGCGGCGGCGCTCCCTACGTACCTGGAAAACATCGGGCCATGCCCCCATTCAGACCGTATCCTGGCATCTTTTCGTAGTCGTTCTGCTGCGTGTGTGTGTGTGGTTCGTCCAAATGAAAAAGTGTGGGCGGTTGTGCACAAAACCGGGTTTGGGACCAAAGCGCGGCCGCTGATTGGCCGGTCAAATTTTAAGTGCGGTTCTGGGCATTTGGTCCCAATAGAAAAAGGTCCGTCCAACAACTTCGTGTCATCATCATCATCGTCGCCATACTTACTTACTACTACTAACTTACTCTCCCACAATAATGTCTTCATCGTCTCGGTGGAACCTGGAGGACAGCCGAATGGCCAACCTCATCAACCTGCCCACGTCGGTGAGCGGAACGTTGACGCCGGAGCAGCTAGAGGCCCACGCCCTCAACCTGAGAATCGAGGAGATCACAAACAAGCTGCGTCTCAACGACGTGGTGCCGTTGAAGCCGCGGTCGCCGTCGCCACCGCCGCAGTATGATGCTCAGGGCAAGCGTACAAACACCAGAGAGGTTCGCTACCGCACAAAGCTGGAGGAGGAGCGGCACCGGCTGGTGGAGCGGGCGCTACGCACAATCCCCAATTACAAGCCCCCCTCCGACTATAAGCGTCCGCAGAGAACCCAGGAGAAGATTTACATCCCCGTAAACGACTATCCGGAGATCAACTTTATTGGTTTGTTGATTGGGCCTCGTGGCAAGACGCTCAAGCAGATGGAGACCGAGTCGGGCGCCAAAATCGCCATCCGAGGCAAGGGCTCGGTCAAGGAAGGCAAGGGCCGCTCCAACAACAATGATGTTCACAACAATCTGGACGAGGACCTGCATTGTCTCATCATCTCGGACTCGGACGAGAAGATTCAAAAGGCCATTGAGCTCGTCAACCGGGTCATTGAGACGGCGGCGTCCATCCCAGAGGGCCAGAACGAGCTCAAGCGCGGCCAGCTCCGCGAGCTGGCCGCTCTTAACGGTACCCTTCGAGACGACGAAGGCCAGCCGTGCCAAAACTGTGGCGAAATTGGCCACCGAAAGTACGACTGTCCCAACCGAAAGAACTTTTCTGCTAACATTGTCTGCCGCATCTGTGGCAATCACGGCCATTTTGCCCGCGATTGCAAGGAGCGCCAGCACGCGTCTACTCATCCTAATACTAATTCTGCTGACAGAGAATATGAACAACTCATGAGTGAACTTGGTACTAACAATACTAACCATAACAACAACTTTATTAACGATCACTATCCTTCCCAGCCTCTGGCCGCCATTGGCGCTGGGCCTTCTTCCCACACCGCCGCCCCATGGCAGCGCCAGCAGCAGCAGCCACCACCTCCACCGCCACCACCACAGCACTCTCAGGCACCGCCACCACAGCCACTGGGCGCGCAATCTTCCTCGGCCTCGTCCTCTCAGCAGCCCTGGAACAACAACGCAAACTTCCCCGTGGTCACTCGCCAACAACAACAGCCTCCCATTGGAACGCCCCCTGGGCCGATTGGACCTCCAAAGCCCTCGGCGGCACCAATCCCGCAGCCACCGCAACCGCCACACGGTCCACCGGGAATGCCGCCAGGAATTGCCTCCTTCACCAACTCCGGTCCACCCGGTGTAGTGAATCCAATCGCTCCCCCAGGGCTCGCTCCTCCTCCCCCACCCCCAACCGGACTGGCTCCTGGACCTCCGCCACCGCCTCCTCCATCAAGCTCTCAGCTCCCACCGCCACCACCACCACCCCCGGCGTCCTCCTCACAAACCTCTCAACAGTCGTCCGAGCAAAGATGATTGGGTCCCTTTTTATTTTTATTTTTTTTCTTTTTTGTTCCCCTCAGGTTCAAAAAAAGAAAAAGAAAAACAAAACGAAAGCTTCTACTAATGGTTTAAACAATCAAAAAACTTACATATATATATATATACTAATGGAATTTATCTAAACTCTTTTTACCTAACTGCACAGAGGATTGCGACACGGGAAGAGGACTCTGTCGGAGGGTTGTTCGCCTCCGGCGGCTTCTTTTTTCTCCGAAAAGAAGCAAAAAAGGTAGCTCCGCTTCGCGGAGAGAGTGTGTGAGCCAGTGCTTTTGCTTCTTTTCTAGAAAAGAAGGCCGCCCGCAGGGCATACTCCTCCCAGCGGTGCTAGAACTCCGGCCATTCTGTTAGACGTGAGTACACTTGTATTAAATATAAATTATGTAGCCTTCTGGGCCTTCCATTTCTTTACGTTTTCGAGCAACTTGGCGTAGGATTTATCCTGCTCATCTGTCGGGAAGACATAATCCATGTACTCCTCGACGGTATTTTCATTGACCTTGCGCCGTTTCTTGACCATGGATGGCTTCATGGAGGTCACCTTTTGTAACGTGTCCTCAGTACCATAAGTCTGTTCAAACTGGAACCACGCATCATGCAAAACCACTCTGTCCTCCTTGCTGGCGTTATCCCGCTTGAGCTTGTCCCACGCACGCTCGTAGACTTTACGGCTGTTTTCAATGGCTTCAGGGGAAATCTCCTGCTCCTCTTGCTCATCCTCCACTTCTTCATCCTCATCGCCTTGGCCAACAGAAAGTTCAAAGGTCGCAAACGAAAGCCAAACCTTGACATGGTTGGTTCGCGAAAGCAGAGTTTCAAACAGCTTGCGAGCATTCTCAATGTTCCCTTCTTCGGCCTCAAACTCAATGTATCGTTTCCAGATTAGCTCGGGCATGTCCATCCCACTCTCATCCGCGTGTTGAATTGCCAGCTCATAGATGCCTCGTGCACGCTCTTCGTCGCCCAAGTCCTGTTCCAAGTTGGCATAGTCAATCCACGGCTGCGGAATGTCGGAAAACGACTCAATGTACTTCTCGTACAGGGTTCGACATCGGTCGAAGTCTTTGAGCTTCTTTTCCAACTCAATGTAGGATTTGAACACGTTCGCCTTGTGGGAGACGCCAACGGCCTGGCCGAGAATCTTGCGTGCTCTCTCAGGGCTCGGATTGTGCCGTATTTCAAACTTTGCAAAGAGAATCCAAACTTTGGCGAACGTGAAGGTCTTGTGTGGTATTAGTTTGATACATTCTTGATATATCTGTCGAGTCCGGTCGATGTCGTTATTTTCCAATTCCTCATAAACGGCGTAATTTATCCACAAAAAGATGTATCGCCGCCAATGCTTCTTTTTCATCTTCTGAGGCACGTTGCTAATTGCCCGTTCAAAAACCTCTCGAATCTCCTGCTTGGAGCTTCCAACCTCCTGCAACAATGTTAAATAGGAGAACCATGCATCATAATTATACGGGTCTTGCTTAATGTCGTCTTCATACCCGACCCGTCGCTTGGACAAGATCACATTTTCTATCCCGTCCCGGTCGCCAAACTGCTTTTCAAAGCTTGTATAGCTGTTGTAGAGCTTCATGGACTTGCTCTTGTTCAACCGCTCCAATCCGAAAGTGTAAATCGCTCGTGCTCTTTCCCATTCTCGCTGACGGGTTTCCCATTTGGCCCAGCTCACTAGAATCTTTTCGTCCAAGAAATCCTCGCCCATGCTATCCACCGCTAATGTGTACACATCCCGGACGTTTTCGCTGGACCCAAACTCCTCTTCGAATCGAGCCCACTTTAACCAATTCTCACTCTCTGGATGGACCTTGGTGTATCTATGGAAAATGCTCCTACAGTTTTCATACTCCCCGTACCGCTTTTCCATGTTGATATATGCATTCCAGGCGGAAGGATGAGGTTTCCACTGCATCCATCGTTCAAAGACCTGTCGGCACCCGGCTACGTTAGACAGAATCTCCTCCACAGACACATAAAGGAACCACAGTTTGTCCACTCTTGGTAGAATCGTTACCGCTCTATCTAGTACGTTCCGTGCATGGTTAATGTTTCTCTCCTTTAGCTCGGACTTGACGTATCTGATCCATAACGGAATGTTGGTCCCGTTCACGTCTAAAGCACGTTCAAACACGCTTCGAGCTCGGTCAAACTCGCGCTGCTCAAGCTCAAACTCTGCATATCTGATCCATTGTCCAGTGTTTAATCTGTTTCGGCGTAATGCCTCTTCGTACTCTTTCCGCTTTCGGCCCTGATACTCCTTCAGCTCTTCCAGGTCGGCAATTTTCTGCTGGGGCGCTCGTAGCGGCTGGTCCTTCCGCTCAAATGCCTCAAGCAGAATCTGTTCCGCAGATATCTGCAGGTCCGCAACCGCCTTATTCTTCACCGACATGGCTCCAGTTGTGTCTCAAGGTCCAAAATCCTCTGCTCCATCGGAAAAAAAATAGAAAGTTGATGTTTTTGGCGTTGGGACTTGCGCGTCTGTGCGCGGCGATCCGTCAGCCGCACAAAGTATCTGAAGGTTATAGGGCTGACCGTGGATGTGGGTTAGCTACTATCTATATCTCTTCAAGGATAGAATTGAGCTCTCTGGCCATTTTACTTTGAATTGGGCCGCTTAGAAGTTACCAGGAAGGACACTGGTCTAAAGAAAGGTAAATTGAAGGTTTACACTTTGCTTCTTTTCGAACAGGACTTCCACCCCTAGGAGAGCTGGGGTGTATGCCCTGCGGGCAGCCTTCTTTCTGGAAAAGAAGCAAAAGCACGCTCAATTAGCCTCGCAGAGCTACTTTTTTTGCTTCTTTTCAGAGAAAAAAGAAGCCGCCGGAGGCAACACAACCCTCCGGAAGTTAGTATGCCTTGCAGGCGGCCTTCTTTTCTAGAAAAGAAGCAAAAGCCTTTCAGCGGAGCGGAGAAACCTGTTTTTGCTTCTTTATCGAAAAAAAAAAAAAAAGAAGCCGCCGGAGGCAACCACTCACCCCCTATGCCTATTGTAGTGTGTGTGAACCCAGCGGATCGCCGTTAACCTCACAGAGCTATCTTCCCCACGAACAATCTAGCGCGGATACATAATAGATTCCATAGTATAACTACTGACCTCCTCTGAGGGCCAAGACCAGATGCAATTGGGAGCCTGGGGCCAACTTGTAGTGCTCTGCGGTCTGCTCGTCGTTCATCTGCTTGCCACTGAAGATGAGTCGCTGTTGAGCGGGTGGAATACCCTCCAGCTCCTCTACACGCTCCTTGAGCCGATAAACCTGTGTCTGTCAGTATGCCGTTCTTCGCCAACAACAACTACGCCGTCCGCTTACCTTATCTTCGGGCTCAATATTGAGCTCGATCTAGACAAACACCCAGTCAGCAATGCTGCATTCTCGAAACATCGTATCTACTATATACCCACCTCTTTACCAGTCAACGTCTACAATGATTAGCATATACTCGAGGCTAGCTCTGCGTGCTCACACTCACCTTAACCTTCACCAACATTTGTTACTTGTGGGTTTTGAGGCTCCTTCTCCGTTTGGGACTTTATATACTCTCACACCAACTTTTCGCTCCATCTTCGTTCGATGCTCCCGACTCCCAACACCTCTCACGTGGACGTGGACCGTGTGTACGAGCCCGCCGAAGACTCGTTTCTTCTGCTCGACGCATTGGAGCAGGAGCAGCCTTTTCTGGCCACTGTGGCCGCTCCCCAGCCGATCTGCCTGGAAATTGGACCCGGTTCTGGCATTGTCTCCACTTTTCTCACCAAATTAGTACCCAATGCCGTCTATTTGGCCTCTGATATCAACTTCCACTCCTGCCAGGCAACGCTGGATACCTGCGCTGCAAATGGTGGGGCAAAGTTCCTCGACGTGATCAACGGGAACTTGGCAGATTCGCTCCGGATATGTCCCGACGTTCTCCTTTTCAACCCGCCGTACGTTCCTACCTCGGTGGAAGAGGATGCAGATCTCCAGTCGTCGCTGCCCCCCGATGCTGATGATCCGAAGTGGTTGGATTATGCTCTCGATGGTGGTAAGGACGGAATGCAAATCACCAACGTTTTGCTCGAGCAATTGCACTCCATTCTCTCTCCCCGGGGAGTGGCCTATATTCTCTTTTGCAAGCGTAACAATCCGGAACAGGTTGCCGAAAACATGCGAGCACGAAATTGGCAGGTTGAACTGGTCATTGAGCGCAAGGCGGGGTGGGAAGTTCTTTCCGTATACAAATTTCGGAAAGTGTTGCCGTAGCTGAAAACGGAAAATGGACACGTTCGGTCTCGGAGGTTTAACACATCTTCTTCCTTAACAAAGACTGAAACGTTGCGAAAAAACGGCAAACACTCAATTCTATTCTATATTAATTATGGAAGACATTAGCCAAAATGTCATCCTTGCATGCATCAAAATCGACCGGCTTGAGAGAGAACATTCCCTCATATGCATAGATGGCCAAATGGTCAAAGAACGGTTTGAGATCGGTTAGCGACTGAATCCTTTGGCCACATAACAATGGACGTTTCTTTTCGAGCTTTTCATTTCCCTAAGTAAATTTTGTTAGTAATTTAGACCAACCTAAAGCACCACCTTGTGTAACTTACAAAACCACTGTCAATTCCTGCATTTGTAATGACCTGTTGTTGCGAAATTTGATCAATAACCCCCGCCCGCTCTTGTTCTTCTCGGAAGATTGCATCCATGTTGTCACATACAAACAACCATTCATGCTGTAAAAAGTCTTCGGGGCCAACACATAGTAATAAATCCAACAATCGAGATGCACTGGCAACAGTCTTCAATGGAGTATTATCCGGATTCGTAATCAGCTGCTCAAACTTTTGCTTCAACTGAGTATAAATAAGGGTCCAAACTGGTGCCAGATGTTGTGGTTCAATTTTGAGAACCATGGCCCGGAAACAAGTAAATACCTCACCAATGACGTCTGGAGTTGCCATCATAATTTCCTCAAGTTTTGTCGAGAGCTCGCGGATATTAATAAACATCAAATCATCCCCTCCACCGAGAATAATATACGTCAATCGGTTAATATTGATCCTTCGGACAGTCGTTTCATCCGACGACCCAAAGAGTACGACCGAATTGGACGAATTCAGACGATTAAGATATTCCTTCACCCGATCCTTGTCAAAATTTAGCCATCGTCTGATTATCGGCTCCCACAATTTTGAATTATCCAACGTCATGGACATGAATCGTTGCTCAAAAATCAAATCACCAATAATATTCTTCCACGCCTTGTGGCCCTGTGGAACTTCCATAATGGCCAACACCAATTGTAAAACTGGAGCCGAAATGTTGTTTGGGAACTGCTTGCTTCGAGTAAACGGCACAAAAATATTCATCATCATGTTGGACAATACAGTGTGCACCTTCTCCGTTTCGACTACAATACTTCGCAAGTTTGGAACAATCTCTTTCAAGATTTCAGAAACCTCTGCCTCGTCCTCGGTGCCAACTTCAGTGTAATTCAAAACTTTCATGAATAAATCTGCCAAATCTTTTCGCAGTTTCCGTTGCTCACCAAACTTCACCTTGTCCACTTTATATGCCACAATACTGATAAATTTGAGAATTAATGGCAGAATCGACTTGTAGATTGACTGATTGTATTGAATCTCTCGAATGAATCCAATGCATTCGTGCCAAATCTCTTCTATGGCATCATCATCCAAAGATTTCATATATGAAATTAGAAACGTGAGAACTTCGGTGATTGACAGTTCCACACTCAATGTGCTTTTTTCCGTTAGCTCGTTGGATGGCCCTGTGCCCGAATGGAGACTGCTTCGGGAAGTCACTGCATCAAATAAGTGTGGAATGGTCAGCTTTGGTCGCGAGCCATCGAGAACGTGTATAATCTTGAACACAATGTTACCAGAGTCGTGTTGTTTGTCCAGCTCCATCAAACATTCCAATGTTTCCAATGCTTCCAATTTGTACAATTTCATCATCAATTTGCGAATGCGCGAACGCAGCCGGGATGATAAGAAGGGACTCTTTTCACTTCTCTTGAGAACCCATTGCCAGATTTCAAAACACACGCGAATGACATCTTGGAAGCATAGGAGTACAGTGAGACGGTTGTTAGCTGCAGTGGACCGCGATAATGGTGATTCAACACTGAACACTCCCGAAATGACATTGCCGAAAAAGCCACTATCCAAATTTGGAGTCGAGGCATTTGCACTTGGATTGTTTGACACCTGATGTGAACCAGCATTCGCACTGTTGGCTTCTTCCAATGCCAATTTATGGTGAGCCGTGACGAGCAATTTTTCAACTCCACTGATGTAACTGTAAAGGGCTTGTGAATGGCCTGTTCCCGTTTCTGTAGAGTTTTTGATCTGCTCAAATGATTTTTCAATTTGCGAACAGAAGCATTCGACCAATGGAATCAACAACTGTAATAATGTTTCATCAAACAAAGGAAGGCAGTCCACCAATAATTTAACCCATGTTTCCGAGATGAATTCATTCCAATCATTGCCTATACCGTCAATCAGGCATTGTACCAGATCCTTGGGTAATGATGTGCTGTTGGTATCGGTCGATTTTTTCTTCGAAATCGATGCAAGTTTGGTAAGACAATTAGACAGTAATCGCACTAATCCAATCTGCCCCATGCCATTATTCTCATCTCGCAACAAGTTCATCAGGGTATCAATCAAGCGTGGTAAATAGTTACCAGGGTTTTCAGTCACAATAACTTGTAATAAATCAGAAATTTCATTCAATGCAACTTCGTGAGATGGATAGAGATCATGCGTTGGGATTGGATATTGGAGGAATTTGATCAGGCTATCGACAATCCCGAGGTCTAATTGGAAAAAACCCTTCTTCACCCCTTCATGAGACCTCAACACCCTGTTCAAAGTTTGGACATAATAAATGAACATTTCGATGTCATCATCTTCGGACAGCTCTTCACCAAATTCGGGATTGAGTATGTTTTGCGTTATCATGTTGAGAAAGTCTTCGACGTTTTTTTCCGAAACGATCATATCCAGCCAATGGCACACAAGGACCACCCATTCCTTATCTTCTGCCAACTTATCCAACATCAAAAACGACGTACGTTGAAGCACGTCTCCGCAGTTAGTACGATCCGCGGAATGGTACCAAAGGGCTGAAAATGCTCGAGCTTTGGAGATTTTGTTATATCCGTCACTGACAAAGAGCGAGGCCAAGATGCTTTCGACTCTGCGAGAGTTGTCGAGCAAAAGCATCTCTTGGATGGACCATATCCCGCGAACGATTCTGACATGGTCATCCACTGATGAGAACGAGCTCTGCGAGATGAGGCCCTCCCACAGCTGTTTCAAGGTTCGATTGACCAGTTTGTCAATTTCGCATTTCTTCATTCCCGGGGAGATCACGTTGAAGAGGGATACTGTTTTGGTAAGTTGATTGGAGCATTCCAACAGGCTATTAATTAATGGGTCATATCTCCAAGACTCGGAGTGGGGGATTTTACCCAATGCCTCACATAGCAATTGGCACAGATCTTCTACATGTTGCGGCTGTTCGTTGGATTTTAAGTGTTTGGCTAATAAACTTCCGAGGTTGTTGAGGACCCTGACAGAGAGTGTGCCTGCCGGTACTGGGCTTGAGAATTTATCAGATGTATCTTCATATGTCTGGAGGATGAGTTTTTGCAAGCTTTTGCCTTCTGTCTCGCCTTCATCACCGTGTTCTAGGGGTAAAAATGCTCTATCCGGGATAAGGCTGAGGATGTTACCGCAAACGGAATACCACAGTTCAGAATTGTCGTAATTTTCAAACAGCACTAGCAGTGCGAGAGGGAGGTGTGTGATGACCATTTCTTCATCGTTCATATTGAACGTTTCCAACACGAACAGGACCAAGTCCAACTCCCCTGCGATGATGAGGCCCAAAATGTCATGCCAGATTTGGAATGCTTCGACGCCGTCGATAAAGGTCGAGGCACTTGAAACTATTTCTTCCGATTGGCTGAACCGTTTGACCGTACGAATGGCTGGGATCAAGATTTGCGGGACTACCGCTCCGCCGACTTCCCATCGATCCATGATACTAAGCGAGATTTTGAACGGTTTTGTGCTGCCACCTTGTTCCAGCATCTTCAGAAGACCGTCGACCAGCGGCTTTAATGCATATTTCTGGAAATACTCGTCTCGCGTGACTTGGCCAACGGGGCCCAGCAACCAATTCCACAACCGCCTATTCAAGGACATGTCTTTGCGTAGGACTGTGTTGCAGACTGACACTAGCAGTAACTCTAGGTCCTTTTCATCCGCCAACATTTGCAGCGGGACGGACTGAAGCTCGAGATTCTTGACCAAGAGCTCCAAAAATCCCCTTTGAACTAGCATCTGATCATCCTCAAGGCCCTTGCAAAACGCGCGAATCAGCAGTCCTGGGTCCGGGCCCGTGGCCATCTGTGCCTCGTACGACATTGTCTGTCTCGCCAGCGTTTTGTACTCGCCACCTTCCCGTTTGCGCTCCTGAGCCTTTTCCAATTGTGCCGTGTCCTGTACGTTAAACTGCGGGAGACGTCTGCTGCACCAGGCCAGCCCGCCCAACCGCCGATCGGGTGATGCCACCATAGCCAAAAAGAAGCAGCTCCAGAAGTGCGCGTCATCGTTCAGCTTGAGCTTAATGTCGTCCAACAACTTGAGCACGTCGTCGAAGCTTTCGCTCGACTCATCGTCAATCCCGGGCAAAAGTGCCAGAATCAGCGGCTTGATGATATATCGCGGCAGCCGTCCGCCAGGAATCGTCAACACGTGCTTCTGGTATAATTCGATCAGCCGAGGCTTGATGCTAATGCTGGCATAGGACATTAGCGGTAGAATCCCCGGAATCCACGTGCCTAGTTGGCGTCGCAGCCCCTCCGGACCCAGCATGCTGAATACAACCCCATAAACTTCCAGTGTCTTTTGGTGCACCCCAGATGGCAGACCTGGCTCCAGGCACTGCGCCAGACGACTCGAGACCCGGGCATGGTGCGGGATTTGATTGTAGGCGTCCCCGGACTTAAGCGCCCGCAGGACCTTGGCCAGAAACGATATATAGTCTGCCCACTCCTCAACCGTATCCCACGCGGTCAATGCCCGCTCAACGTTACTGCTGAATTGCCTCCATTTGGCGTCTCCTATGCCTCCGTCAGTAAAGAATGTGCTGAATCCCTGGTGACAGTAAAACGCTTACCTCTGCTTCCGCTGCTCATGGCTGCTGCTCTATCGTGGACACGCACCCTAGCTTCTGCTAGCGCTAGTCTCCCAACCTACACCCCCGCCGCACAAGCCGCAGTGATGGCCGCCGCATGCACAATCGTTAGATAATGCATTACATAAGCAGCATAATCAAACAAAGTGCAACTGTAACGAAGAACGTTAACTCTATGAAATGAGATAGCGCCCTGCATCCTCCCCGTGGAGCGGAACTACCTTTTTTGAATTTATCCGTAGAGAAAATGAAGCTACACGTGTCTCCTTGAGCCCATTGGCGGCGTTTATACCTGAGAAAGCAGCTAACTATGCCCTGGGTAGAAAGAAGCAAAAGCACTGGTGGTTGGCCTCGCAGAGCTACCTTTTTTGCTTCTTTTCGGAGAAAAAAGAAGCCGCCGGAGGCGACCACCAACCCCCTAGAACCACTGGGGGTTAGTATGCCCTGCGGGCGGCCTTCTTTTCTAGAAAAGAAGCAAAAGCACTGGCCAATGGCCTCGCAGAGCTGCTTTTGCTTCGTTTCGGAGAAAAGAAGCCACCGGAGATGAACCAAGGTCCAATGCGACTTCCTTCCCCAAAGCAAACGCACAGGCCCACATGCCTCCTGCAGTGCGGAGATACCTCTTTTTTGCTGTTGCGGAGAAAAAGATGCCGCCGGAGGCCACATCCCAGGCATCCACGATGATGCATCCGATCGTCAACGTTTACAATAAAACAAGCAACACGTCCCCTCCGCGGAGCAGACCTACCCATTTTGCTTCGTTGCACACCCGACGGCTCGAAGAAAAAAGAAGCGCTAGCCGCCCGGAGACCACCACCAGCTGTCTGGAACCACCGGCACAGACATCCGTCCACAGAAGCGGCCAGATAAGATGACAACGCTGCATTATGAGGCCACTTTCTGGGTTTTTCCGGAGACCGCCAGGGCCGGAACTGGGTTTCTCCAAAAACGTTGCGAGACCCTCATCATCATCGCAGCACCAGCGCAGCGCTAGCGCTAGCTAGCAGAACCGGACCAGATCCAGCCGCACCTTGAGACAAGACACCACAGAGGAGAGAAGTTTCAGCGAGTCAGACAGCCACCCGACAAGTGGGTCTAAATGGGTTATATAATAATCATAGCGTCGGGGAGTATGACCCACCAGCAAGACAGAACCAGGAACCACGACAAAGGGTGTGTATGTGTTGGCTGTGATGTTGATCAAAAGAACGATAGAACAGCGCATCCCCCTGGCGCTCAGAGAAGCCCGCAGAAAAATCTCGCCTCCACTTATCGCCGATAACTCCGTGCGTTCTTTTGTTTTCCGTGTCTCACATAACTACTTGGTCTGGGTTCGAATTCCCGGTTAAATGTTTGGTTTGGTTAGTCACCAAAAACCGCGCGCGCCGCGCATCGTGATCATGAGAGCACTTTTTTTTTTTTTGTTTTTTTTTTTTTTTTTTCCACTTACCGGCGCACGGTTAAGCTTGACTATTCCGGGACGCACGGGCGGCCACACAAGAACAATGGGGCGTCTTGGAGACCCACGGTTCAGCATTTCGCAGTGGTAATGGAGTGGACACGATGAGTGTGCCAGAGTGACTCCTCGTCCCCCTGATACTGGCCCACGTCACTGTTACATCATCCACGGAGGCGTAGACATTACATCATACTACTAAGGGTTCTGTGGAAAAGATTAGAAAAATCGGGATCGTCGTGGTCGACTTCCGGATTGGGTAAAGAATCCTGCCCATTTGGGACAAGAGGGTTGTGTGAGAATACGTAATGAGCTGGGCCTTCATGTATATAAGAAGATAGTTTTTCACAAAAGGTTTGGATTTATTAAAATTTTGCCTTTATAATTTTTATTCCCAAGCTTTTATTGCAGTAACCTTGTTTTGAATTTTTTTTTTTTTTTTTTTCCCTTCCTCAGCATTTATAAGTGGGGATAAGAACTCAGCATTAAATTCGGTCCAACTTTCTACTGCTCATTTTTTTTCTCTATTCCACAATGTCATCGTCCACAACATATGCCCTCAAGGGCACTAGAATATACTGCCGCCCCGACTGCTCCAACCTGCACAATGCCAGCATGAACGACATAGACGTGTTTGACTCCAGTAAGCCTGCCGAGAGCGCCGGACTCAAACCCTGCAACCTGTGCAAGCCCGAATTGGAGGTCAAGGTGGGCAACCAGGTGATTGATTCTACCGTTTCGACTGTGAACGCCAGCATTGGGCTGGACCTGCCCTCCGTTCCTAGACACCAGCGATCGTGCTCGACCCTGATTAATGGCATGCCCACGGAGGTGGAGAACGCCGGCTGGAGACCTCGTCGGGCGTCTATCGCCAATGGCCACATTCCGGCAGCCTCTCAGGCGCTGACAGATCTCCAGGAGAAGAGTAGCAGCAGCAATAAGCGTCGAAGCGAGCATCGAGGCGAAAGCGACCACGCCAAACTGGTGGTGGAGGCGTGTCGAAATATTGCCGCCGCCGCCGTTGCCTCCGCCGCCACAGCCTACACAAAAGACGCCAACAGTTCAGACTCGTCGCCATCATCCACGCCATCGCCCAAGGCTCGTCGAAATTCAACCGGCACCCCATTACGATTCCAACGAAAGAAGCGCAGAGGCGGCATCTTGGGCTTTAAGGAGCTGGCCGCAAAGGCCGGCCTCTCCCCATGGCACTTTCACCGAGTGTTCCGCTCGGTGACCGGGTTGACCCCAAAGGCTTATGGCGAAGCTTGCTGGCAAGCCGTCACATCCTCGCCCACGTTGCCGGACACGGAGCCAAGTCCAAAGTCGCGAAAGCTTTCTCAACCAGAAATGCAGCCTCCTGCAATTGCCACGACTACTGCTCCTCCGCCGCCTCCGCCAATTCAACAGCCACAACAACCACAACCTCAAGAGGAACATCATCACGCGCTTCCACCACAGTTGCCAACGACAATTCCACAGCAGGATCAATCCATGCAGCAGCAATCGGCACCAACACCAATCGAACAGCCACAATCGTTCTACCTACCATCATCCAAGCCAGAGGAGATTATGAACGCGTCGGCCATTCTCGACAATGCCGCTGTTCTGCCAGACCAATCATTGGCCAACACGAATTGGCTCGATACCCCGTCCAACTCGCTCATGATGGACCCCGAACCTGGCATTACTCCGAATATCGATCCTGCCACTGAGGACATGTTGAACCTGTCTCTCAACTACGACGATCCAATGATGGATCCGCTGCAACACCACCAACCATTCCAACCTGGCTCCACTGACTGGCTGGGAGCTACGACCATGGATGAGAATAATAAGGATCCTCTGTTATTCACTGAGCAATGGGTTGAGCCCACACCGCTCTGAAAAACGAAAAATGCGAGAGCACCAAAAAAGAAAAAATAAAAAGTGAAGACAAATCAAAAAAAAAATGTACGACTTTCGTTGATGTCCCCTCCCGCCTCTAATGAATTTATTTATACCTATTTAATTAATCTATCACTTTGCATTGAGCTAGTAATCTTAATGAAGTTGAAAAATATTTTATTTTTTTTTTGAAAAAATATGCTACGTTCATCTCCGACGACGATCGGAGTAAATATGTGGCACTGAGGCAGTGGTCTGTGGCGGTGCGAGCAGTTGCCATGCCAACCGTATGTAGACACCAAGACTTATTATGGCACCATACCGTCTCGGTCTCGGTCAGACCCCAGCCCACCAACTATGCCTCATACAAGAATTCTCAACGCCCAGCCCGCCCGTCTGCCCAGAGATTCATGCTCCCTCCAAGATGGCGAGAAACAAAGGCGTGGGCAGACCACCACGTCAAATGGTAACCCCGGTTATTTCAAATGAGACAATAGCGCCATTATTATGAAGAATTATGATCTTCACTGTGGTGGCGGTGGAAGGAAAAAAAAAAAATGCCTCAAAAGTATGCTTATCAGTCGCCTCTTTGGGAGATCAAAGAGGGGAGGGGAGGGGAGGAAGAAGACCGCAATCCCACACACACACACACCCCAATCGATCTGACAGTACTCAAAAACACCCCATACTCAACTCTCTCTGTCTACTGATCCATGATTTCGGGTAGGGCGGGATGACACAGATCGAGAGAGAGAACCCACAGCTCCGGTAAGGCACAGTCACCTACCTATCTGACACAAAGGCCTGAGGGTACCAAACTCAGGGGCCGTTAACTTGTGTCGCCACAGTAACTTTCAGTCTACCCCTTTTCCCTGCATCTCCTCACGTGGGTCGGTCCGGTGTGCGGCTGCAGCTGAAACCAATTTTCTGTGCAAATTTCCCTGGGCAGAAACCGGCTTTTCTCGGCTGGCCGACGATTGCCGAGATTCTGGCGAATGGGCGTCTGACGATGGTTTGAAACGTGTGGAGATGTGACCTGGTTTGGTGAACGGTTGACCATCTATGGGGCGTGTGTGTGTCATGTGCCTTTGTGTTGGGGTCGAGGAGGACAGTGTTGTGTGGGTTTTGTAATCAATTCGTTCTCCTCTTGGCCGAACAAGAGAAATAGCTTTCCCCGCAGAAAATGAGCACTTTCAGCGTTCACACGGACTACTGTTTTTCTTTTAAAAAAAAAAAGAAATTGAGACTGGGTGTGTGTCACCTGTGTTCCCTAACATGGTAGCAGTGGTTACTACATTCAACAATTACGATAATACCCTACTCAGTCTGCTTCTGGATTATATCCCCATTCTCCTTACACTCACTAGACATTACAAGGTCCTTGTCACTCCCAAAGATTAACTGTGCGCTGTAGCTGCTGCTCTCCACTTTCCAGTAGCATTGGGCAGCCGGCAGTTTGTGTTGTTGTGATTGGCTATCGAGCGCATCGTCTATACCGCGATGAACTGACTCCAGCTCAAATCGTGAATCGCAATTCCGCCCAAATTTGTCAATCTTGTACCACACTCCTTTGAAATTCCCCGACAGCGTTTTGCATTTGTGAGGGCTGCCGTCGTTCGAATCCGGCCGGTTGAGCCAATACAGGCACAAGAGGAAGACAACAACTCCCACGATGATCCTGTATTGAATCGCTGATTGCATGCTGTCAGATAGTGGACTCGTCTTATCTCACCAAGCTGGTGATGTTTGTGCAATTTTGGTCTGGACGTACAAGCCACAATCACGTGAGTCGAAAATGCCGAATTATATACTTCCGGGTAACGCTTTATTCAGACTACGGCACGTTTATGGCTGTTGGTTTCGTTTCGCAATTGTGAACATATCCGGCTAATTCTTTATTGCCCTACTTTGGCAATTCCAATTCGGCGTTTATTTGGAACCAAATGTACTTGTGCGTCGTCGACCTCCAACATTTGAGCTGGAATTATAAGGGGCATGGTAAAGGTCTCTTTATCTGCGAAGCAGGGTTAGTCCACAGGCTGCTGACTGCGGTGTTGCGGTGTTATCCAACATTGTTGTATATGCATGCATATACACCCGTGGAAGTCAATTGTGTCGAATAAATCATAGTCAGGGCGCTGAGTTGCCGAAAGCAATAAAACCGGCAGTCCATTTGCCAAAGGATTTGTGTTCCAATACGATATGTATGCATGAAACTTTTCTTACATGGCCATCGATAGCACATGAGGTGAAAGGAGGCCAGTAGGCATAGTTACTATACGGCCCGACTTGTTCGACCAGTATGCATACGCATACTCTAATAGGCGCGCTTCATGTGGGTGGTTATAGTGAGCAGAATTCCCCACTTCTCTGGATTACATGAACAATTGCAAAATTGTATGGCGTACGAATGTTTTTGAATAGATGGGGGTCGCGGCATATGACCAATTTTCTCATCAGACTAATTTGTCGCCTACATAGTTACGCATACAAATAGACAAGTTGAATACAAAATGGATGTACATATGCATACATCGGTATCCATAATTAAGCATGCGCATGTTTATTTTAATTAATATTAATTACATATATATTAATTTAATATTTACTTTAAGCGTATATATATATGGTATATTCAATTTACAGTACGTTTACAGTAAAAATAACCGTATAATTAATTAAAAAAACAATGGTCCCTGGCGGGTTCGAACCGCCGATCTTCGCGTATCAACTGGAGACTGTTTACAACCTCCGTGACTTATTAGCACGACGCCTTAACCAACTGGGCCAAGGGACCCTTCGGTGAACGCCGATATTTTTGAACCACTATGTCTCGCACAGCAAAACTGGGTTAGGTTTAGGGTTAGGAATTTTTGGCGGGCGAAATGAGTCAATGAATCTTCGTTCCTTTTCCGGGGTGAGTTTTAGTGAGTATTTTACGAGTCTCACACTGTTCACGTATAAATTATCGTGCGTAAATTCATTTCTCATCCTAGTCCTTCATTGAATTTAGCTGTGATATGGTGTGATTGGTTGGTTTGATTGATTAAGTTAATTAGTTGTACGTATATCATAGTGAACATATAAACAAAAAAAAAAAAAAAAAAAAAAAAGGGTTATTTCAACTATATAATATGAAAAGGATCCTTCGCAGAAGTATTGAAATGCTCAACAAATGAAAGATATGGTGACGTTATTATTATATTATAAACTAGATAATACTTCAGTTTCTACGGACTTGATAAAGTAAAGAGTAAATTGATTAAAAACAAAGTAATGTGGAAAGGATCAACGCAGTAATGCTCACCAACCTAGCCCATCAGCGCTAAAGCGGAGTCTTGTATGATGTATTCTTCGTGTAAGTAAGTATTGGAATTACAAACAAATGAACGAGGATGCTATAATTATCATTATATTATGATATATGCACACGGACTTGATAAAGTAATGAATACATTGGTCAACCCGCCAAAAAAAAAAAAAAAAAAAAAAAGGCTAGGATGACAGTAATTTAGCTTCAACTAGTTTTATACAGATAAGCGTACAGTTTGCCATGGCTTCTTCAATGAATTAGGTTGTCATACTTTGCTCAAATTTTTCCAGCCTGAAACTAAATAATGAACCATGGAAAAGAATGGTCGTCAATCCTTGGGTTTAATACTTCAAATGAATAAATTGAAATCTACTGTACTGGAAATGTCGTCCCATGTTGAATTCTAAAAAAATGCATTTCTTTGTAGAAAAATTGTTCTTTGCACATTGTATGTCATAACACTTTTTGAACTAATTACATAGTAACACGTTTAAATGGTCCATGGATATCTATGCATAATCCCATGCAGAAGTCATGTACACCTGCAACATATGTAACTTAATGCGCCATAGTTGTGCATTCGGTGCTACTTTTATATTCCCATGCGTATTATTCTTGTAGTATTCTTTCTATTGTGGTGGTCCCTCATTGTCACCAATTTTAGTCGTTCGTCATTGTAACCTTCTTTAAAATAAAAATAAACAAATAAAAACTTGCCCTGGAAATCCCTCATTTGATCGGCGCGTCCTCCCTGTGTGCTCTTAGTCCTCCCTGTGTACTCTTTCGTATTCGTTTCTCCATTTTCCAGCATATCGCCATTGCACAAATGGCGCGATTAATGCTACAAATTGTACTGCGACACAGATCGTGAACGCAACGCCAACACCAACACCATTGATCATCGGCATGATAAAACTTGTCCCGCCAGCTGCGAACAAGCACCTAGCAAGATTCAAGCTTGCACTCGCTGCTGCACTTCTATCAGGGAATATATCAACAAGGTATGTCATAACAACAGACTGCATGGAAACAGCTGTCCAACCTGTAACAAACGTCGATATGATTGGAATTGCTATTGGTACTTTATCAGGGTACTCGATTGTCCAGCCGAATAGAAGTAGAGAGAGACATTGAATGGCCGAGAATATGGGCACAAGACGAAGACGGGCCTTTTCCAGAGGGAAGTTTTCCATGTTAGTGCTATCGGCTTCAGTATCTCTTGAAGCTGCCTCTAATGAATATTTTGTTTTGACGCGTTTGTAGTCAATATCGAGGATTTTTCCAGAGACCAATGTTCCTATCATAGAACCTACACCATTTGCAATAAAACACAGTCCTACTTGCGTCTCTCCAAGGCCATAACGGCTTTTGAAAAGACTGGACATTGCAACGATGCTCATTTGCCATACAGCATAATATATCGCCAGGAACGAAATTATAGGAGCCGCAAACTTCTTTGTGAGGATATGAAAAGGTCCCAAGATGTTGACAGCTTTTTTCGGAGCCAGCTGCGAAGAGCCTTCATGTTTTACCCAGTCAAGCCGAGTCCATTTTTGATATACATTTAACGGATATTTGGCGAATATATTTCGTGGCGTTATGCTTCCATTTCCAACCACTGACCGAAGAGTCTCAGGTAGTAAGTTTAGCAACAAAATCAGAAACACACCACTATAAATGGTCAAGAACCAGAAGATTGCTCGCCATCCTAGAGATCCAGCTAATGCACCGCCAATGATGGGGCCTACAGCTACCGGTACTAACAGCCCAGCCTGGAAAATCCCCATAAAGCCGCCTCTATCTTCACGAGTAGTAATGTCGCCAATCACTCCCGAGCCAATTGCAATTGTACTAGCACTGCCTGTGCTTTGAAGACACCGCAAGACAATTAATGTTGCATAATTAGTTGTTAATGCTAGCCCAATGCATGCTCCTAAAAAGACAAGGAAAGTAAGAGTGTATGCAACCCGGCGACCTTTAACATCTGACACCGGGCCCCATAGACTCGGTGCTATCCCCTGAAAGATAAGATAAGAAGTCACCGTTAGGTTTACGAGTTCCACTGATACATTAAGGTCGTTGGCAATTGTAGGCAATGCTGGGAAATAAATATTTGATGCAAACCCCGAGACTAAAAATTGGCTGTCAGCTTCGATTTATCAAAATGATATGGTTATCTATACACTTACAGGTTGCAGCCGTTGACACCAACACGACCATGAGCCACTTCTGTCTCCTATCAAAAATGCTATGCAGTTCATCACTTTCAGTTTCATCCGGCATGATGGTGTATAGCTAATATGTCTCTGTATCTCGATTCAACAGCTGCTGGATAACTTGAAAAAACAAGCGAAAAGGCGTCCCCTTCATTGCTTTATATCTGATTATCTTGATGTTTTACTTTTCGGAGATGACAAGTGCAGTGTGCAAAAGTACACCGGACTTCGGACTTCGGTAGTGAAACGCCGGTGAGGCTCCGCCACTCCGGAAAACTCTCCGGAGTTGAGAATGAAGTCCGTGGTGTAATCGAAAAATTAATTAGCAATTAAATTTTATGTGTCTTGATAATCAGAATACAGAAGACGTTCCTTCCCAGGCCTATTAAACAGGATTCCACAACTTATAACTTGAATCATACAACCAACAATGATAGAGATCAGAGTGATCCCATTCGACGTATAAATAACTAGTGTCGGGGCCATAAAACAAATATTCTTTTTTCCCCTTTTGACAGCTACCACTACCTGGGCAGTAGAATTTCTAAGATCATCCACCATGTGTACAGCTCATTACGGCATAAAGCATTGTCCCAAATTCATCGATACTCTCTAACCACTGATCCACCCTTTTTCTTCTCTGCAGAATACTTCCCTCGTCCAGCGTGGCTGGTATTGGCCAGAGCTCGTCAATGGTAAAATTTGGCTCAATCCATTCAGCCAGGTGAATGTTATAATTTCGTTCCCATTCGTTTCTAGTTCGCGCCCGCCACAAGTTCTTGTTCGATGGTGCTAAAAGACCTCGTAACTCCGTGCCTAAAAATGTCGGCAAGCCCTCCCGAGCGGACAGGATGTTATCAAATAGATACATGGTATAGAGCGATCGTCGTTTCGCCTCTGCGACAATCCACTCCTCCCATCTCGGTCGGGCCCCCCGTTCTTCAGCTCGACAGGTTAGTCCTCTCTTGGACGTATCTGAAGCGAGTTCCTGTAAATTCATCACTGCTTGCCGGAGAAAGTCGTCGGGACTTTTCCCGAGTCTGAAAAATAGCGCCATTGAGTATATGAGGTATGCTTGAAAAGCAGCCAACGAGAGCACATCATCGTAGGATTGATAGTTGTTCATTATACTCTCCATCTCACTCTGAAGTACAAAGACAGCGGTACTTTCACAGCCCGGTAATGGGTTCTCGCAGATGCGCATCAGGTTCAAGCAAGTGGCGAGCGGGGACTCGTGATGAGGGCGCTTTATTTGCATAGGGTGGATAAATGGCACTGTGTCCCTTCCGCGCGTCACATGGGTTGAATAGGAATTAAGAATCCGATATATAAAGGACATAATATTAGGCGAATACTCCTTGACCGACTGCTGTTGATCCGGTATATACGGTGCCAACCACCGATTGCTGATTTCGCTTGAATTTATTGGGCAGTAAAGTTCTAGATTGGTGAAGTTTAACACATCTTCATTTGATACCTCATGCCCTCTATTATTTTCAGCTCGTGGAGTAATAGCTCGGCCGCCATTTGTTATAGGTATCACTTCCTCCTGGGGAAGGAGCGATTCGTTTGCTACACTAACTGTCGGTTCCGATAGTGAAACATCCGGAGATGGGCCTTGCACGGTATTCCGTGGGGTTGACTGCGGGTAATGGCATAACAAATCTTTTTTCATGCATCTAGAGCAACGCCCCTCTCTTCGGTCGCACTTGGCTTTCGCGTCGGAGCATTGCTGGCAGGACTTCCGACGAGATGCAGCATACCTTGAAGATCTCATTATGGTATAGCAGTCTGTAGTTTCATATGAGAGGCGTTGTGAAGCCAGTTGAAATGCTTTGCGGTTGAACTGATGGGTGCGTACCGGAGTTGAGGGATCGGAATCGGATTTTATGAGTGGCGCATATTAGACTGAACAAATCACGTGATTAGTTTAACAGGAGTTATACCTCTGTATTGGCATTTTTATATTTACAGATTTAAATTGGTAATAAAAAGCGGAGGCTTGGTGCAATGCAGATGTTCCGATTATGTTCAACGCGTACTACGTTCGGCGGTCATAAAATCGGATAGTTGATAACGCACATACGAGGTGACTAAGACGCGACTGTGTAGGTACGAGCAAGAGCATATTAATTGCTAGGCAGGGTAGCTTATGCAACACATACCAGGTACCAATTAGGCGTCGGACCGGTACGAATAATCGCTTCGAATCATGTATCGGGCGTTATTCAGTAAAGAGTGGGATAATTTTGCAGCGCATAACGTAAATTATTCTGTTCGAATGTTACCGTAGCAGAAACGGAGCAAAGCACAAATAAGATTTCGCCATATTTTACCCTTTTTTTTTTTTTTCCATTCAATTGAATTTATTCCATATAAATATGATTTGATTTTAATCAATTTATTCTTTATTCCATATAAATACCAAACTATATTATAATCTGCCATATTTAACTTCATCATATACCCAATTGATAGCAAAAGAAGAACCCTGAAAACAGAGAAAAACTTCTTTTTAAATCAAAAACCAGTGGAGGAGAGCCGAAAACCCTAACCCTATCTTTTTGGCGCGCTTTCAATTAATTAGTGAAACTCTAACGCTTACCGATCGGTCCCTTGGCCCAGTTGGTTAAGGCGTCGTGCTAATAAGTCACGGAGGTTGCAAACAGTCTCCAGTTGATACGCGAAGATCGGCGGTTCGAACCCGCCAGGGACCATTATTTTTATTTAATATAAATTTAATTTTTAATTAATTATACGGTTATTTTTACTGTTACTTTAATATAATTTATATATGCGGTAATTTTAAATATATAGTACGCGGATACCTCATATGTTTTATTTCTCAATTAGCGTTAACGCTGGCCGCAGTAACACGTGAGACGATATCGTTATCGATATCAGGCGATTAGCTTATTATTCTTAATTTTGAACGCGTGTTTAATTTGGCATGTTGACATTATATCTAAGTCAAGGGCATTAATAATAAATTAAATACTTTGTATACTTAAAAAGAACGGCTTTGCGCAGCACGCATTGGATCATAAAGAGGTGGTCGTGCCATACCTCCGTCAATCGAATGTGAAGCAGAGACTGGCTATTTCCTTTTCTGGGAATGTGTCGATGATCTTGTTACCGCTCGAAGTTGAATCTCTCCGACAATCCTGTAAGATGAACATACTAAACCTGTTTGCATATTTATTGTCTTGTTGTAGAAAGGCAGGTTTATACCAACTGTCTGAGCGCAGGTCTTCATAACATGGTTTAGTTGGTCAAAATAAAGTTCTCATCCTGCACGGATTGCTCAATTTTTCGTCGCACTTTTTGAACCCTACGCTGTTTATGAATTGTCCAATCGATTCCCCGGGGCCCTGGAATTGCAATTTTTACGATGTGTAGCGTCTAGTTGATCTCGCTGATGTTCCTGCACCTTTTGGAAAGAACCATTTGAAGGCTTTACCTTTTCATTTAGGCACAGTGGGAATTTAGGGCCAACTGCTTCGGTTGACGTGAAGTGGCCAGTGGAGTTTGACTGATTTTCCGTGGAAGAGAGCATACCATATGTAGTTGCAAATGTTACTGGTATTTATAAATATGTGGGATGCACCCGAGTGCTCAATTCTCTGCTCTATTACAAGCGGTTCAAAGAAGCTAAGTCCAAAAAGATGCACTTAGTAGCACATTTTTGACCCAGAGGAAGCTTCCAATGGCTTCTTTGTTTCTTCTTTTTTCTGCCGAAAAAGGCAAAAAAAAGGTAGCTCTGCCGACCAGTGCTTTTGCTCCTTTTCTGGAAAAAGAAGGCCGCCCGCAGGGCATACTTTAAGGGGCTGGTGGCGGCCTCCGGCGGCTTCTTTTTTCTCCGAAAAGAAGCAAAAAAGGTGGCACTGCGAGGCTGGCGGATGCTTCTTTCTAGAGAAAAGCCGCTCGCAGGGCAATTTCCACGGGCCCCTGGCGACATTTTGTTTCTGGATTAACTCATCAATAAATATTCTTAAATAAATAACTATTACTCTTCATGGTGGCTGCTCCGCTGGTGGAACAATCTCCGCCGGGAATTGACGAAGCGGATCCACAGATTTCTATTATGCTCTTCGTCCGACGATGTCCGCTGCGTGCGCAGCTGTCTCCGCAGCTCTGCTTCTTGCTGGAAGCGGGCTAACACCCGCCGTCGCGCGTCCTTGGGCAGCAATTGGGCGTTCCATATGTCGAGGAATCGGTTGAAAATGGAAGTGTCCACGTCGTACCCAGCGGGGATCTCTACCCCATTGCGGGTTTGGTTGGGCGGCTCCTCGGACACCTGCTCGTTGTTGCTCAGACTCAGGTCCACCCGACACAGCGGACACTGGCTGGAGGAGTTTAGCAGCCAGGGGTCGACGCAAATAGCGTGGAAGGTGTGCTGGCAGGGCAGAACGCGCAGAATGTCGCCATTGTGGAACGTTTCAAAGCAGATTGGGCAGTTTTGCGTCTCGTCTTCGTCTTGTTGGTTTGTCTCTTGGTCAGTGGTGGTGTGCGGAGTATGTACAGGGGGCTTTTCCGGCAGCGGGGCGGATGCGGCTGCCTGTGAGATTGTCTGCAGTTCAATGTCCTCCTCGTCGTGGGCTTTTGAATCACGAGGGAGTGCGTCCTTTGTCGGCTGTTGATAGTTGGTATTATTGCTGTCGTTATTATTATTATTGTTCACCTGGAAGGTGACGAGTGGGATGGAGTCTAGCACTGCTCGCGCGAGGCCCTTTGCACGGTTCGTATAAACACTGTTGGAGTTTCCAAATTGCTCATTGTTGGAGTTGTTATTATTATTCTCATCACTGTCGACGCCCAATGGGGTCAGCCCGTATCGCTCGGGATGCTTGTGGGCGCGGATGGCGCCCGAGATGATGACGAACAGAAAGCCCGCCGCGATGATTCCCGTGATGGAATACAGGATGGCCATGGCCACGGTGGGACCTTTGGTCTTGGAGCTGTCGTTGGACGGATCCGGGTAGGACGCCGTGTTCGGACTGACGAGGACGGACAGCGACGAAGAGGCGTCCTTGACCCGCTTGAGAATCGACATGGTCGCCGACTTGGTCAGCATGGTGAATACAGTGCCGAGCTGGACGGACAGCGTGGACGTGGTGTCGGTGAAGTTGCAGCCCTGACTCGAGGATGAGTACATGATGGTGCATGACGGGTTGGCCTGACCAATCTTGTCGAGAATGGCGGACGCCTTGTCCTGGTCATCGCACGACACCATCACCACGTTGGACTGGCCCACATCTCGGGAGCTGTCGTCCATCAGAACGAGGTCGCCGCGACAGATAGTCTGGAGACCGTTGACTGTGGTCATGCTGACGCCCGTGGTGGTCGTGATGGCGGCAATGTCTGCCGACACGCTCAGCCCAGACCCAGTGTCGTTCACGCTGAGGATGAAGTCGGACAGGAACTTCTTGGTCCCGTTCGTGGGCTTGATGATGCCCGTCCCGTTCAGGTTGCCAATCGTGGCCGGACTGTCGTCGTCGGCCCTCGCCAGAGACGCAGCTAGGACCCAGAGCAGCAACCACATGGACCTGTGCATTTGTGAGGGTGTGTGTGTAGGAGAGTGTGTGTGTCGTCTAGAAAAAAAAAAAAAGTGATACGCTCTCTCTTTCGGCCTGGGTTTTATCCAAATCAGGTCGTCCCTTCTTCCCACACATCTGAGACACAACCCACTTCCTCTTGTGTTGCGTCTATCAGTGCCTCCCCGGTACTATTTTTACTCTCGCTTCATCGCGCACATGCAATTTTTCACGCGGGCGCCGCCCCCTTATCTGCAGATTCGCCCCAATGCGGACTCGCTCTAGAGTTCTCCTTATGACTGTGGTCACTGGCTCTTTTCTGAAGGTATGGCTCTGGGTGTGTGCTGGCAGCCGTTGACGTTTCCGTTCACTGTCCTTCTCAGAGGCTGTGGTGCACACACGTTTGCTTTCCGTCTCCCCAAAAAAGTAATTACCTCCACCGCGTGCGGCTGGAGGCGAAGCCGAGGCAGTACTACTAGTGGCAGGGCTATCGTGCTGCTGGAGTCTTTAGACGCAGTGGTCCAGGATTGAGGGTGTGTGTCGTGCGGAGCCGTGTGGCGGAGCTGTCCGAGAGAAGAAACTGGGACCACTGGGGGGGGGGGAGTGTGCCCTGCGGGCGGCCTTCTTTTCTAGAAAAGAAGCAAAAGCACTGGTCAATGGCCTCGCAGAGCTACCTTTTTTTGCTTCTTTTTCGGAGAAAAAAAGAAGCCGCCGGAGGCAATCACCAACACTCTAGGACCACTGGGGGTGTATGCCCTGCGGGCGCCTTCTTTTCTAGAAACGAAGCAAAAGCACTGGCCGTTTGCTCCGCAGAGCTACCTTTTACTTCTGTTGAGAAAAAGGAAGACGTTGAAGGTATCACGCCTCTAGTGCCTGAGGTCGCTGAGAGCGTATGCGTATGCACTGTGGGAAGCGCTGTCGAGAGAGAGATCAAGAGTCGACGCCGCACGGCTGCCTGTTTTGGGAAATATTATATTATATTATTCACCGGCAGCAACGTTGTGGGCGTCTAACTGTGAATATAAAAGGAGGGACGTTTCCGCCAGTTTTCATTTTTTTTTTTTGCTTTCCTCCAGAGGCGGTTGCACGCCTCTCACTGTCTACCCTAGGGCATCCTGCACACACTAGCCGCAGTCTTTGGACAATCCCACAGTACGATGCAGCGCCCAGCGGGTCTAGGCAAGAGAAACCGTGCCGCTGTGGGACAAACGAGAGCGTCAGGTTGTCCAAATCTTGTGCATACACAGCCGCAGCCGTCTTCGGACACCAATCCTTGTTCCTGTGCACTTGTGATGGACAGCCGTCGGCTCTAGTCATCCTCCTCAGTCTACACCGCGCATTGGTGAGTGTCTGTACGTTACCACTATAGGGTCTAGCGGAGCCGTATGTACTCCCAGCCAGGCCGCGAGAAAAGAAGCAAAGTGCCTCGCAGAGCTACCTTTTTTGCTTCTTTTCGGAGAAAAAAGAAGCCGCCGGACGGCCGGAGGCTACCACTAACCCAGAACCCTCCGGCGGACGAGTATGCCCTGCCGGCGGCCTTCTTTTCTAGAAAAGAAGCAAAAGCAGTGACCAATGCCTCACATACCGTTGTTTTGGCTTCTTTCGGAGAAAAAAGACGCCGCCGGGAGCAATCACCTGCCGTCTAAGATCATTGGAGGTTACTAACTCTGATGTGTGCCAATGGGGCGTTTCTGAATGGTACAGGTGGCAGCGATCCGAAGACTGGAGCGTGGGTTAGAGAAATTGCTATGCGATACACGCATCTGCTCCCCCCGACGTTCATACTTTTTTCCGCTGGATCAATTGTCTCCCGCAGGTTCCTTTGAGCGAGCCGGAAGTCTTCAGGCGACACTTACCTCCCTAACGTCTTTGCTTCCTTGTTAAAGAGCGTATTGAGAGCTTTCCAGCCTCTTTCACATATGTTTTCCGCTCTGCACATTACGGGGTCGACTCTATATATGTTTAGCATGCATATCTCTATGCGTCCTATAATATATGACATATTCATAAGAAGTGTGGGCTGAGGGACTATGCATATGCCTATGCCTATGACATATGACATATGTCTGTTGTATTTTGGCTATGCATATGTCACTGCATTACGGCGAGTTCCCACCTGAGTCAGATCTCTTTCGTCTCCATCAATTATACATACGCATATGCATGCCACGTCTGAGCCCTTTTGGGCTGTGAGCCCAGATAAGATAGGTCATAGCCAACTGCGTAGGGCGGTCGGTATACATATGACATGCGCATAGCTATGCGTCGATAATGCATACATTGCGCCGCACGAATTTGGAGCTTGTTGACACATTTCCGTTTCGTATCCAACTACTCTACAATGCATATTCAGAGCATTCTTGTTATCCATACAGTGTCGGGTGCATAACTAGCATGCCATACTCGGCTTCCTTCAATTGAGCGAGCCTGACGGGCGACAGCCTAGACAGGACTGACTCTGAGTCTAACCGGGATCCATAAGAGTAATTTCCAACTGTCCGGAGGCCATAGACACTTCACAAAAAATAGTTTGTTGCTACTCAGTCAATTCTGATCTAGTTATTGTGCCGTTATGTTTCAGATCTGACAGCTGGTAACGCTTCGCCCATTTTGCGGGATCACCGACATTCTGGGTACTCAAACAGTGAGCGTAACTGCACCGGACCAGGTCCAATCGCCCAAAACCTGAAGACCCTACCTCTGCCTCGCAGAGCTACCTTTTTTGCTTCTTTTCGGAGAAAAAAGAAGCCGCCGGAGGCATCTCACAGCCCTCTCATATTTTGGACCAATCATGGCCCTTCTAAAAATATGTCACGTGACTAAACAGGACAACCAATAAAAATCGTCCTAAATACCAGCCGCATGTTGGGAGGCTGGGCTCTCGCGGACCAATCAGAATTCCCACAAAGCTGCTTACGTGCGGCGACCAATGAGCGGACGCGGAAAGCATAGTGGCGCCACCGCCTCCAGACAGGACAGGTCTCAACTATAAAAGCGATCGTCTGGGCCTAGGATAGATCTTTTTTTTTCCATCATCAACTCATCGCTTTATCACTACTACTTTTAACCACTCCCACTCTACTACATCTACCTTTCTACTACTAAAACAATAATGGTCTGCTGCAAGAAGAACACCTCCGCCTGCGTCTGCGCCCAAGAGGCCCGCTGCTCCTGCGGCGCACAGCCAGCCCAACACTGCACCTGCGAGAAGGCCGCTGTGGAGAATGCCACCATCACCGGCTCCTCCTGCTCCTGCGGCAAGCGACAGGCCCACAGCTGCACCTGCTCCCGCGCCACTGAGGAGAACTCTCTCCGTGAGGGCGAAGTTGATTTCACCAACATGAAATAATTCATCTCCAAACCATATTTTTTATTGTAAAAACATATTTATTTGTGTAACATTATTATTAATTGACTACTGATCATCAAAAACTGTCTACGTTTGTTTATCAAACCATAACTATCTTTGCATCTCCGCATCTCCGCGTTAGAGTGGAGCCGCAGACGTCGCGGCGTGGGTATTATTTTGAAAGTTATATTAATTAAAGGGAAGCAAAAGGGGTACCTCTGCGAGTCAACTGCGGATGCTTCGCCTCTTATGGAAGAACGCGCATGGCCGTAGTCATAGGTTAATGCTAGATGGTTAATTGTGGGGGCGTTGGGTCTGGTTCTCATTTCCATTTATCACCTGGTCACATACCCAAGACATTATGGTTTCTTGCCTTAATCTATGACTTTGCTTATTATGAAGCATGACTCCAATATTCCATATTATGTTCATTCAAGTATATTTTGGTCAATAACTTTTCTTCAACCTAACAAGATTAAATAACACACTCTAAACTGGTTCCATGGGAGCAGAATCGGAGGAAAGGCTTGACATTCAGTCACTTATCATATATTTCTCGACGCGAAAAATATAGAGGAGCTTGGATTTCTTTGTTATCAACTGTTCTTATTCTCAGAGGACTACACGTGAGCAGGGGCATTTTTGACTGCCCTTGATTTTTGGTACGCAGTAAGTGCTCAGGCACGACGTTCAACTGTTTACGACTACTTTTAACAAGGATCTGATAGTCACATTATAGGGTTGAACATTGTCGAGTTCGACCTTGTGAAATCTGACGATGCAGTTGACCGGTACTGTGCTGTTCAGTCAACAGCGCTGAGTCTAGGCTATAGGCTGCTTACTGAGGAAGAAGCGGCTCAACACAAACTGTAAGAGAACCTGTCGACAGAGTCCACGTAATCAATGAACTAAATGAATGGTTTCAGGGACATCAAGTATAGGAAGACTGTGACACCAGAGCGGGGTGTGTATGCCCTGCAGGCGGCCTTCTTTTCTAGAAAAGAAGCAAAAGCACTGGTCACTGGCCTCGCAGAGCTACCTTTTTTGCTTCTTTTCGGAGAAAAAAGAAGCCGCCGGAGGCTACCACTAACCCCCTAGGACCACTGGGGTGAAGTGGCGAAATTTTATCGAAACTACTTTGTTTCAGTACGCCTCTGCACAGCTCTCAGCATTGTGCAAAGATATGGGACATCCTCTATCTAGACGCAGCAGGACAAGTTTGTGTAGACTACACGGTACCTGGAATACTGAGCCGTCTCCAAGCTCTGGACAACCCCATTATTCCAGTCAAAGCGATTGACAGCTTAGGGTATATCGTCACACGGAGGGATTCAAAAAAGAAGAAATTTGATGAGGAGAGAAGAAAAGACAATGAAAGCTTCTGAGTGTTTTTGCAGTGGGCCAACAACAGATGACAAGATCAATTGGTGTTGTATAAAATAAATTATTAAACACGTATCATGTGAGACAGCATCTCAAACTGAAACAAAGTTGGTCATGTTGGCGTTGTGTGGACAAGTACTTCGTGAATACAGATGTTAATCGGTTTCAGCATGTTTGGATTTCACCGGAAACGGCCGGAATTTGTGTTTAGTGAATTTAGAATCAATATGCATATGGAGTGTCCATAGTCGTGATTAAACATTGCATTGTCATATGTATGCGATGAATAATGATATCTGTGTCAGACACACATAAAGCGAAGACTTTAGTATCGACGCAACTACTGGTGCCAAAAGCTTTCACATTGAGGAACGAGGCGGAACGTCTGCTCACCAGATTGCGCTGTGTGTGCACAGAACTACTGGAATCCCATATCGCCATTGGTTGTAGCACATCCCTCACTGCATCATACTAAGAAAGATGTCTGACGACTGCGGCTAGTGTGCAGCGCGTCCCGGGACCAGCGAGAGACGAGTCATCGTCTCGGAGGAAAAAGAAAAAGTGGAAAACAGACACCCTTTTATATTTACACGCCCACCTGCACCAAAATAATATTCCCCAAAACGGAACTGCGTGCGGCTTCTGCTAGCAAGCCCTCCAACTAGGTACCATTTGTCTCTGGCAGATTTTTATTTTTTCAAAAATGGCCGCTCTGCGAGATACTCGGATTAATTGAGGCAGTGCTTTTGCTTCTTTTCTAGAAAAGAACACAGGGCATAGGGATCCCCGGAGAGTTCTAGTGCCTTCGGCGACTTCTTTTTTTCTCCGAAAAAGAAGCAAAAAAAGGTAGCTCCGCTTCGCGGAGAGTGCGTGGTTTTGCTTCTTCTCCACCTCGGACAGTCTCGTTTCAAAAAGTCGCTCAGCTACGCGGAATGTGGATGTGGGCCAGTGCTTTCTGGAAAAGAAGGCGGTCCAACACGCCCCAGCAGTTCTAGACTGGTCAATTGACCCCAACGACCAGTGCTTTTGCTTCTTTTCTAGAAAAGAAGGCCGCCCGCAGGGCCTACACACCTCCGGAGGGTTCTAATGCCTTCGGCAACTTCTCCTTTCTCCGAAAAAGAAGCAGAAAAACGTCGCTCCGCTGCGCGGAGGGTGTTCGCTCGGATCAGCTCCGGGGACGCACCGCAGCCAGGGTATGGAAGCGGGTTCCGAGTATGCACGTCTCACGGATATGCATCACGTCCCCAACGACAGCGGCGACCGCGGGTGGGCCAAACAAACAGCGCTCTAGGTAATCCTTGTTATTATTATTATTGTTACATAGCAGAGATCGTAGTAGTGGTAGTAGTAGTGAGTGATGCAGCTTTTGTTGGGAGGAGGATGCGTCGAATGCAAAAAACGCACCAAAACAATAATGCGGAGAGGACGATAACTCTACACCATCACCTCCTGCTGGAGGGCCGCTGAGGGCCGTGAATACTGCTCCAGATCCGCAGTGTCGAAGATCACCTGGATGGTCAGACTGCACGACGGACACACCGCAGTGTCCGTGGACCCGTCCAGCAGATCGTCAATGTTCACCTCAAACCGGTCGCCACACGGACACGGATAGTAGAACGTCTCCATGCGGGCGTCGTAGGTCATGTCCTCAATCTCAACCTGGTCGTAGAAGCTCATCGTGGATGTGGTGGTAGGATAGTGCGAAAAGTGCGGTGGAATCCGAGCCTATTTATACCGCAGTGTTGAGCTTATTTGGGGGGGAGAGTGGCTGATAAGAAACGCAAAATCGTATGAGACAGGCTGCTGCACGGCCGTTGGGTGCAAGGATCTCTTTTTTTCACTCCCAAAAAGCAATTAAAGAAAATTTTCCCGGAACCGGCGGACCGGGGGGCCGAAATTGTGGGCCCCGACGCGCGAAACGCGCGCAGTTGGGAGAGATTGTTAGGGCTTTGCCCTAACAGCGACAAAAAGCGCCAGACACAGTCACACAACATTCTCACACATACGCGCGCCGCACGCACCCACGCTCCGAGTCCCAACGCTCGGCGCAAAGAGGAAAGGGTGACAAAACGAAGCTCGAGTTGAATTTTTCCAACACCCTCACGACCGACAACCAACATTCACCATGGGTATCTCTAGAGACTCGCGTCACAAGCGCTCGCACACCGGTGCCAGAATCGCCGCCATCCGAAAGAAGAGAAAGTTCGAGTTGGGCCGTCAGCCAGCCAACACCAGAATCGGTGCTAAGAGAATCCACACCGTCCGCACCCGTGGTGGTAACAAGAAGTTCCGTGCTCTTCGTCTCGAGTCGGGCAACTTCTCCTGGGGCTCTGAGAACATCACCAGAAAGACCCGTGTCATCTCCGTGGCCTTCCATCCTTCCAACAACGAACTGATCAGAACCAACACCCTGACCAAGTCGGCCATCGTCCAGATCGATGCCACCCCGTTCCGCCAATGGTACGAGACCCACTACGGCCAGCCAATCGGCAAGAAGAAGGGCAAGAAGGTTGTCCACGACGAGTTTGTCGACACCGACAAGAAGTCCAAGAAGGTCCAGAGAAAGCTCGCCGCCAGACAAAAGGACGCCAAGGTCGAGGCCACCATTGAGACCCAGTTTGGCGCCGGTAGACTCTACGCCTGTGTTTCCTCCAGACCTGGCCAATCCGGCCGAGTCGACGGCTATATCTTGGAGGGCGAGGAGCTCGCTTTCTACCTCAGAAAGCTCACCGCCAAGAAATAAGTTATGTCTATAATCCTGTAATAAAAATGGAAATACACTGATTCAACGACAACAGCCCTGCCGTCGGGGGCGGGTACTGCTCGTCTGGGGGCCCTAGGACCTCTGGGGAGGGTGTGTTGCCCTGCGGGCGGCCTTCTTTTCTAGAAAAGAAGCAAAAGCACTGGTCAATGGCCTCGCAGAGCTACCTTTTTTGCTTCTTTTCGGAGAAAAAAGAAGCCGCCGGAGGCAGCTCGACCCTCCGGCGGACGACTATGCCCTGCGGGCGGCCTTCTTTTCTAGAAAAGAAGCAAAAGCACTGGTCAATGGCCTCGCAGAGCTACCTTTTTTGCTTCTTTTCGGAGAAAAAAGAAGCCGCCGGAGGCTTACCATCAACCCCCTATGATCACTGCGAGAGAGTAGTTGGCGGTATGCATATATTATTACATGTTATTAAAGATGTCGAAGGAGTAGGACTCGAGCGGACCGGTCTTGGGGTCGGCGGTGGACGGACTAGGCCGGTGGCCGCAGGAGGATGCAATGGGGTCGTGACTGTGGCTAGTGGCTGCAGGGTCGTGGATCATCGTGGCTAGATTAGTAGTGGTGTCGTCATCATCATTGTCGAGGTCGTCTCGGACGCAGATGGACAGGGACGAGACGGACGGCTCCGGCGAAGGCGTATGAGGAGAAGACAGCGAGCGATCGTCGTCGTCGTTGTCGTCCATCACGGGGAGGGGCAATAGAGCGTCGTCCACCAGTCGCTCATGCTTGAGGCAGAGAGAGTAGTCGGTGACCAGGATTAGGGCCTGTTCGCGGGATGCATCAATGGAGCGGTAATACCGCTCCATGTCCGCAATGTGGTACAGCTCCTCGAGGATGGTGTACTTTTTCTTGGACAGACGGCTGCTCCAATCCAATGTGGCCCTTTGGAGACGTTGGACGGCCACGGGAGAGGAGCGCAGCAGATGGATCAGCAGAGCGATCCGCTCTGCCTTGCGCAGATGGTCAGGCTCCTTGTGTCTGACGGTGTACGGCCACCAGTCAGGACGGGAGCGTTCGCCGTGCTTGTAGGGGAACTGGGACTGCTTTCGAGGCGCAATTGCCCGGATCCACGCCTTGCAGAGGGCTCGGCACTCAATCTGCTTAAGCATGAGAAGGCCATCGCGATACTGGGCGTTCATGGCGCCAGAATCCGTGGCCTCGACGTATTTTGTGCGCTCCAGCTCGGAGAGAACCCCAGAGCCCGGAGGATGGTTGGCCAGATACGACGCAATGTACTCCTCGGGCAGGAACTGCTTGACGAACAGCTCCATAGAGGGGTCGTAATGGACGTCCGTGGAGCTGTCGTCATTGTTGACGGTGAGCAGCACAAACCGGGCCTTTCCGTGCTGGACCAGGTTCGACAGCTCCATCACCGCTGAGCTCACAGCCGTCCTGTAGGAAGATGTGGGGTCGTCGTCACTAGTCATAACTTGCAGCAGGAATTTGAGGCTCTCGACTGGTGGCTATGCACGGTCCATTGGGGGGCAGCTGCAGCTGCTTATATACCTCATCCTCGAGGGTGCATGCGCCGCACCGGTCACTGCAAAAATCAAATCAAAAGCGGCGATCGGTCGCAGACGATAATATTATTTGGGGTGCGCAAGAAATACGATAGCGCGCAGACGCGACGGTGGAAACGAGGTGGGCGGAAGAGTTGAAAGACGAGGATGGTGCTCACTGGAGAGATATGGAGTCGATAGAGGGGGTGTTGTGTCGTGGGTATATAGTGTAGGTGTTTAATTTAATGTATTCAGCAGAATTGAGTTGGTATGCATACGATGCAGTTGAGACGGTGAGGCACGTTATGATGACGTGCTGCTTCACGACACATACATATATGCACATCAGGTTGTGTATACGTAGTGTCACAACACACTTATGCATAGCACACAATCGAGTAAACGGCCGAGGTTCAGATTCAGCAGACAGAATCCATCAGTGTCCATCCTTAACAATCCGCTACAGTGTAGACATCAGCTTGGTCCAGCAAATGCATATATGCGTAGCTATGCATAATGAGCCGCACACGTGCGGCTCGCCGGCATAATCCATACACAGCTCTCCGCGAAGCGGAGCTACCTTTTTTGCTTCTTTTCGGAGAAAAAAGAAGCCGCCGGAGGCAAGCAAAAGCACTGGTTCACTTGGCCCCGCATTGTGGTGGGGTTGATTATTTACATGAGTCGTGCGGCGCGTCCCAAAGAGGAAGGAAACACTTTCCCAGCGCTTAGCATCAGAGGAATATATAAACCCACGCTCTCGCCCGCTTTTTTTTCTTCCCCACCTATGGGAACACCCATAGGTCACTAATTACACGAGATTTGGGGACAGTGGGAGCAGCGCCAGCCTCGCAGAGCTACCTTTTTTGCTTCCTTTCGGAGAAAAAGAAGCGGCCGGAGGCATTGGCAGATCGTCTCTTCTTCTACTTCGATGTAACTAAACCAACACTACTTAGGCCCTGTTGGCCGAGCCAATCCACTCAATCATCTCCTCGACGCCCGCCTGGAACTGGGCAATGCCCTGCTCAATGACCTTGGTCAGCTCAATCTTGTTAAAATTGTCCTCCATAAACTTGTAGTAGCCCTCGGCGACAACCTTGTTCACGTTGAACTTTTGAACGCCGTGGGCCACACACTTGTGCATGAGCTCCTGACCAAAGTCGTTTGTGCCGTGGAGCACAATGGGCACGTCCAGCGGGGCCACCGCCTCCTTGACCTGCTGGAGAACGTCAAACTTGAGCGTGGTGGGTCCACCTGGAGGATAGTCACCATGAATGTTGCCGAACGATGGCGCCAGCATGTGCACGCCAGTTTCCTTGATGTACTCGACTGCATGTTCGGGCTTTGTCATGAGGGCCTCGATGTCGCCGCCCATGACCCCGTCCTCGCCGCCATCGATCCGGCCCAGCTCCGCCTCCACGGAGATGCCCTTTGCGACGCACTTGTCGACAAATTGCTTCGTCAGCTTGACGTTGTCCTCCTCGCTGTGTCGGGACATGTCGACCATGATGGAGTCAAACGGCAGCTCGATGGCCCGGTTGATGTCCTCCGGACGCATGGCGTGATCCAAATGAAGGGCCGCTGGCACTTTGCATTTTCGGATCGCATCGGCACAAAAGTTGATAAAGACGTCCCCAAACTGTTGGATTGACCATGGGAACACCTGGATGATGATTGGACTGTTCTTGGCCTCCGCAGCCCGGAGGGCCCCAATGACCGCGTCCATGTTGTAGCAGTTGACGCAGGCCACGCCATAGCCGCCAGTCTTGGCGGCGTGCAGAATTTGAAGCGTCTTGTTTGAATCCATGAGTGAGTAGAACAGTAAGGAACTAAGGGTGTGAGTGGGCCGAGAAATATATAGTGGAGCGGGTGTGTGTGGGGGAAGAGACCCAGCTCTGGTGTGGGGTGCGCGGAAATGCAAGGGGAAAAGAACGAGAACGGGACGATCAGAAACCCGCATATAAAGAGGCATATTTCCCACCCTCTCCCCGCACATACACACAATACACCATTCACCAATGAAGGTACTGATTACCGGAGCCGGCGGATTTTTGGGCCAGCGATTGGCCGAAGCGTTGGTGGAGCACGACAAGGCAGACGATCTGCAGCTCACCTTGACCGATATCAATGCGCCCTTGACCCCCAACTCTCGGGTGCACAGCGTCCGAGCGGACCTGTCCAAGCCTGAGGAGGCCCAAGCGCTCATCACGGAGGATTTGGACGTTGTCTATGTGCTGCACGGGATCATGTCCGGCGGGGCCGAAAAGGACTTTGATCTCGGCTTCAACGTCAATGTGGACGCCACACGAGGAGTGCTGGAATTGTGTCGAAAGACGTGCCCTGGAGTGAAGGTGGTCTTTACATCGTCTACAGCAGTGTACGGAGGCGAATTTCCGGACATAATTTCGGAAAACGTCATGATCGCCCCGCAATCCAGCTATGGAATGGAAAAAAGCATTTGCGAGTTTCTCGTAAACGATTACTCACGCAGAGGGTTCATTGATGGCCGAGTCATCCGCTACCCTACAGTCATTGTGCGACCGGGACCGCCCTCGTCGGCCACGTCCAGCTTCTGTTCGGCCATCATCCGCGAGCCATTGATGGGTGAACGAGCCTATCTGCCCGTGTCAAAGACCCTCAAGATGTGGTTTGGCAGTGTGGACAACGTTATCCGCAACACGATTCATGCAGCGCAGATCGACGGCAAACAATTTGCCGCAAGCTCCACCCGCACCGTGAACCTGCCGGGCATGTCAGTCACTGTCCAGGAGATGCTCGATGCGCTGGTCCGCGTCACCGGCGATGAGGGAATCGTCAAGCACATCGAGCCGCAGAAGGACGAGTTTCTCGAGAAGATTGTCACGTCCTGGCCGTCTAACTTTGATGTCCAAAAGGCCCGCAGCCTTGGCTTCCACAAGGACTCCGGGATCGACGACGCAATTGCACAGTATATAAAGAGAAGTCGCAAATAATCGAGCTATAAATCATTGATCGTCGATACCACTGGAAGCCGCCATATCTCTGAGCATGCTGGTGATGATTATGCACTGCTGATCGACCTCCCTTTCAGGACAGGAGCGAAAGCTCTCTGTGCCTCGCAGAGCTACCTTTTTTTGCTTCTTTTTCGGAGAAAAAAAGAAGCCGCCGGAGGCACAGCAACCCTCCGGGGGCATTAGTATGCCCTGCGGGCGGCCTTCTTTTCTAGAAAAGAAGCAAAAGCACTGATTGGCGGCAGCTCTATATATCTTGTTCGAAACCTTTGTGCCAGCTCGTTATATCCCTCTGTTCTTTGTACTGAATAACCAAAGAACCTGTGCCACTGCCGAACGTTCTACCCGTCAAACTGCTCTGTGCGTGTCGACGTCGACGTCGTCAGTGAGACATACCGTTGAGCCGCATGCACGCCAAAAAATAATGCGCGCTAAGACACTAACCCCACCGATCGTCGTCCCACGATGCCTCATCCCAGCAGCATATATAGTATCCTCACCGTTTCATTACGACACAACACATTTTTACACATGACGAACCAGAAAGCAGCTCAGAACCCCATTAATGGCCAGGCAGCTCAGCTACACACACTCGCTTTGCTTGTTAATGAGTCTGGTGCACCAGACAAACTTGATATCGATTCTCAGGAGGTTTTAAATGGTGCCTTCGCTGATGCACCAAATGATAAACTGTCAGATAATTATGTCAGCTTTTTCTGCCCTGATGGTGAACGCGCATTTGAGCCTATTTTGTGGCATTTGCGGGACCAGTTCGACATGGATTTTAGAGTTAGCTCTTTCCACCCCATAAACACTAATAGTGAAAACAAAAACATCCTGACCATCAAAATGGAAGGCGAGCTTCATAAAACTCTTTGTCGCCAATTTAACTTTGAAACATCGCTGACGATTGAGTACACGGGTTTCCTGCTTGCGGACTTTACCTCATCGGAAAGAGAAAGATACGTCCCATTAACTTCAGATTCTCCAAACTACATACCAGATTTTGCGGTCAAATCCATGCTCAGAGAGTTGACGGGGTGCTCGCAAAATATTGTTGGTGAGGTGGCGGTTACTCAGGATCCAAATGAAGCAGTGGATAAATGCTGTAATATGATTTATCACTCGTACGGGTCTACAATTGCGGTGGTTGTGAATGTCAAAGACTACAAAAGCGCAGCAGGGTTTGATCTTGAAATTTTCACAATCTACCCAAAAACTGTCGATTCAATCTTTGAAACGATCAACCAATGCCTTGATAACGGGGAGGGCGAGCTTGCATGTGCCCTCTATTCATTCCTTGATAATCGGATTCGCCAGCTAGCTAACGAACGTGACGTTATCAACTTTATACGCCGAGATGGAATTACCGCTCGAGACCTTGTCCAACTGTACCCAGAGGGTCCTGAAGCGTATCCAGAGTTGGAGGGGCTGATAGAATTTCCTCGTGATGACGAGCATTTGTCTCGTGTGGCTACTTTTGCGTCATATTGGCAGTTTGAGACTGAAGAGACCATTGAACGAGCACAGCGAGACTTGGAAGCTTTACGCGAGAGACTGCCAAGAAATAACACTAACTTCCAAATCATCTTGTCCGGCGAGTTGAGGGACGAGTTAAAATTGGATGTGCAGTATGAAGTGTGTCGCGCTCGAAAGTTTAGCGTGAGGGAGTTTTTGGAATCTAGCAGGGAAGATGCTCAGAAGGAACTGTTTGAACTTCCACCAACAAATCTGACTTGCCCAATCGATTTCTCCAAAGGCAAAAGGCAGTTTTGGCAGCGCTTGTTTAACCGTTGCAGAGTCGATATTACAAATACGTATGAACAAAACACCCATTCACAATCAGGGGAAGCAAACAATGATCCAGCTCCTGGAGGCACTCTGGATGAATATCACCCACTCGGTCGATTAAGGGTCCGTCGACGTGGCGGGAACGTTATTAGTATTGGTGACGTGATAGAGTGCAAGCGAAATGAACTTTGGAGGATTGCACAGTCAATGACGTATCATGATCTAGCTGAGCTACGCCGGATTGGTGACGCTGACGGGATTGAGCGGATTTACAGCAGTCTACAGGATGACGTCAAAAGGAAGAGGCTCATTAGAAACCTTGAAGTAGAGCTTTCAAGGGACTAAGATTGGCTGTCGGAAAGGTAGTATTTATATGCGGGTGCACTGACCATCCTGTTGCAATGCATGGTTAAATAATGCGTTCTGCATCAACGCGTTCGAATCAGCCTCGCAGAGCTACCTTTTTTTGCTTCTTTTTCGGAGAAAAAAAGAAGCCGCCGGAGGCTACACCCGCCCCTAGGCCCAGAACCCTCCGGGGGTGTGGTCTGCCCTGCGGGCGGCCTTCTTTTCTAGAAAAGAAGCAAAAGCACTGGCCTCGCAGAGCTACCTTTTTTTGCTTCTTTTTCGGAGAAAAAAAGAAGCCGCCGGAGGCTACACCCGCCCCTAGGCCCAGAACCCTCCGGGGGTGTGGTCTGCCCTGCGGGCGGCCTTCTTTTCTAGAAAAGAAGCAAAAGCACTGGCCTCGCAGAGCTGCCTTTTTTTGCTTCTTTTTCGGAGAAAAAAAGAAGCCGCCGGAGGCACCAAAACCCTCCGGCGGTGTAGTAAGGGTTCGACTGCCTCCAGTGCCTTCTGCGAGCATCCATCGCAATTGTTCGACCCGCCTGCAGGACGGCACAGTTCCGTCGGCCCACAACATCAGGGAGCTAGTGGCCGGAGCAAGCGACCTTCCATCACTGGTGCACAGGGACAAGAATTGGTGTCCGAAGACGGCTGCGGCTGTATGTGCACACAATAAGGACGGCGAACGGCTCCCGCAGTAGGAGTAAGGAGCAGATTGGGGAGGCGAATTGGGCCGATGATCCTCCATCACAAGCGCACAGGGACAAGAATTGGTGTCCGAAGACTGCGGTGGCTGTGTGTGCACAAGATCCGGAAGATCGGCGGCTGCTATCGCGAGAGACAGCGGCGCTTCTCTCACTGGAACCATTGGACGCTGCATCGTACTGAGAAAATTGTCCGAAGACTGCGGCTAGTGTGTGCAGGATGTCCGGAGACCAGTGAGAGACGTGTCGCCGTCTCTGAGGAAGGAAAAAAAAAAAAGGGAAAAAGGTGGGAAGGGACCTCCTTTTATAGTTTAGAATTAGACGCCCATCCAAATAATATTTCCCAAAACGGACCACCGCAAATCACGTGCGGCGGCTCACGACTCCAGCGCTTCCTGCTTCAGTTTGTAGAAACGAAGGCCACGCGGAGCACGAATGCCCTGCGAGTGGCCGTGATTTCCTAAAAGGAAGCAACGTCATTGGCATCCGCCCATTACAACCATCTCGAAACCAGACACCGGAGGCGACACAACCCTCCGGCGGTGTGGTGTGCCCTGCGGGCGGCCTTCTTTTCTAGAAAAGAAGCAAAAGCACTGGCCCCGCAGAGCTACCTTTTTTGCTTCTTTTTCGGAGAAAAAAAGAAGCCGCCGGACGCTACACCCAGAACCCTCCGGGGTGTGGTCTGCCTCGCAGAGCTACCTTTTTTTGCTTCTTTTTCGGAGAAAAAAAGAAGCCGCCGGAGGCTACACCCGCCCCTAGGCCCAGAACCCTCCGGGGGTGTGGTCTGCCTCGCAGAGCTACCTTTTTTTGCTTCTTTTTCGGAGAAAAAAAGAAGCCGCCGGAGGCTACACCCACCCTAGGCCCAGAACCCGGGGGGTGTGGCGTGAAAGCGTTCTGCCGCTTAATGGGTCGTACCTCGCGCCTCGAACCCCTGCAGAAAAAGCAAAACGCGGCCTGTGTGAGCTTCTAGAACACCGACCAGAGGCCGCATTGCATACGTCTACACCTGTGACACCGGGCCCAGACATGCATAGGCGGCTGCTGGATGGCCACATTCCAGAGAAGGACCGTTCAGCGGTCGCAGACAGACGCCCAGAATCGATCCGCACCGATGAATCTTGCCGCCATCGAGCGAACGCAGCTGCATTTTTCCGTCAACCGAAGCGCCACTCCCTCCAACGGTGATGTGCGCTGTGAGTGTTGGGAGAAAAAGCAAGTGAGGGTAATAGGCACCCACAGCTATGCCTTCCGGATGCGGCAACTCGCCTTCCTCTTCCGGCAGGCTCGCCGGCCCGCCGCCGGCGCCGCAGCGCGCACGGCGCACGCGGTTGCCTCTTTCCTTTTCTGTCCTTCTTTTTTTTGTTTTCACATGAACAAAGGGCAGCGGTGAAGGGCCGACGAGGACTGACGACAATTGTCCAGGGACGAGACCACCTTTCCCCGTTTTGTGGGGAAGAAGTGAGACGATGTTCGGACGCTGCTGCGTCGGGCCTGCGTGAGACAGCCTCCTTTCTGGCGACCCCAACACTGCTGCAGCACCGAGGCGGAATCCCGCCAGCACCACCACCATGACTAACCGTCCTCCAGAACGCTGCATTGTTCTGGTGGGAGCGAGACAGAATCGGTCGGGGCCCGATCGATCGGGCCGGCGACAAAGGGCCGACGAACAAGAGCGTTCCCACAAGAGGGGGGGGATCCTGCAGCGAATAGAGAAGAGCTGAGCAGAGACAGAGTAATTGTTTTGGCCGTAGTTCGCCCCAGCTCGCCGCAGACACTCGCTCTCGGACACGAAAAAACACACACACCCCACCCCGCCTGCGTCGGAGTCGTGCATGCGTCCGTGGTGAGGGGGTCCGTCGGATCGACCCCAGATAATTGCTTTTTGTGCGCTCACTTTTCTTTCACATGCCCACAGCTCGGCAGATGCCCCTGAAGGGACCGTACAAAAGCAGCAAGATGTGCCTCTCTTAAATCGGGCCAACAATGCTGCTCTCTCAATCTCAATCTCCTACCAGTATCATGTCCGACCACAACCACAGTCACAGCCACAGTCAGGCCAACGCAGACAACCCAGAGGCCGCCCATGCGCCGCCCGACTTTTTCCCGCCCGACATGGACTTTGATCAGGCCTTCAACCAGTTCACCTTTGACTTCAAGATCCAGACCGTGCCAAGTGCCCAAACCCCGGAATTCCACCATCCTACAACCACCACCACGCCTCCACACATCCCGGCCGAACAGCCATCAGCCTCCTCCGCACACAACAACCCACCATCGTCGCATCTCTCGCACACTCGCGCTCCGCAGTTCACAACCACCCCTCCACAGTACCCGCCCAACCCTGCGGCAAACGCATTCAGCTCGCTGCTGAGCGAACAAGAGAGCTGGGCCCTCAACAACTTTCTCGACAAGGTCTCGGTGGACCCAAACTTCCTGTTCGACCCAAAGGTCACCGACGGTCTGCTCAACATGGGCTACAGCGACATACAGGACCCGCTGTCCACCGCAGACGGTCCCCATCTGCCCCTAGCATTCTCCTCCGACCCGAACTTCCCCCCACGACCAGACCAGCAACAGCACGACAATAACGACCCTACTAACAGCACCCTCTCCAACAACGGCACCACAGCCCCCCACAACAACAGCTCCACCCACCGCAAGACCTCCGTCACGTCCACGTCGTCGTCCGACTCCACCCCGGTTCGACGGGTCCGTCGCGAGGGGCTCAGTGAGGACCAGAAGCGCAAGAACCACATCTCGTCCGAAAAGCGTCGTCGCGACCTCATCAAGAAGCAGTTTGAGAAGATGTGCTCGCTGGTCCCGCGACTGGCCGATCCAGAGTCCACAAACACAAAGTCCAAGTCCGCCGTCCTGCTCACCGTGTACGAGTATCTGTGCTTCCTCATCGAGCAGAACAAGATGTTCAAGAACATTCTCCAATCCTACGGCGTCAACGCCGAGATATAACGACCACCTGCATGTATACACAACCCCCTTATTTAATTCCCCCAGAAAATGTAATATTTCCCTTTCCATTGCCGCAGGTTGCCTCCGGCGGCTTCTTTTTTTCTCCGAAAAAGAAGCAAAAAAAGGTAGCTCCGCTTCGCGGAGAGTCTGTGCTTTTGCTTCTTTTCTAGAAAAGAAGGCCGCCCGCAGGGCACACCACACCCCCGGAGGGTTGGTCGCCTCGAGGACCCTGGATAGACGTCATCTGCGGGGCCCAGATAATCCGGACTATCATGTGAAGCTGCCACAGCTATTTATGGCACCCCAACGCACAGGCTGAAGATCATCTGCACGTGCGGACGCTAAGAAGTGATGGGCAGGATGGCCGCCAATCTTCGGACTCCAGCTGCAGTTCGGCCACCCGAAGGCTCGATGATGGGGAGTCATCGTAGACATCCGTCGACCCCACGCTTACGCCCTCCTCGGTACCGTCCAGAGACACTCCAGAGCAAGCGAGAAGGTGGAGTCGAAGCGGCTACAAAGCATTTGTCATTGTCACAGTTGCTGTCGTTCCCCATTTGGCTACACCGCGGTTTGTCTGACAGGTCACGTGGTGGGGCAATGCGGCGGGAACCCTCCAAAAGCGGAGTTTCCCCAAGAAGCCAAAGTGTGGCCTCGCAGAGCTACCTTTTTTGCTTCTTTTCGGAGAAAAAAGAAGCCGCCGGAGGCGAATCAACCCGCCGGCGGTGTGGTGTGCCCTGCGGGCAGCCTTCTTTTCTAGAAAAGAAACAAAAGCACTGCTCAACGGCGTCGCAGAGATACATTTTTGGCTCTCTTCGGGGAAAGCTGGAGCCGAGAGCGGCACTAGGACCGCTGAGGGGTGTACGCCCGAAGCGAAAGCGCTAGTAATTGGCCTTAGAGAGGGGTTGGCGACGTTGGGGCGCTTTTTCGGTGAAAATAGGAGCCGATGATCTAGGACCACTGGGGGTGTATTCCCCGCAGGCGGCCCTCTTTTCTAGAAAAGAAGCAAAAGCATTGGTAGCACTCAAATGGCTCCTAGGATTGTCTAGACTGGTGCCAAAACCGAGCTGTCGATTTGCACCACGAATATATAAGAACTTAAACGGTGTGCACCTATCTCCTGACGCATAAATCATGGGAATTGGTACTGTGGATATCACGTAGCTGGTTGAGAGGTTCTAAATACAAACTAATTCTTGAGAATGTTGTAAATGTTCCCGCATGCTGATGTAACCGGAGCGGCTCGATCGAACTGTGGAAAAGAAAAGACAGCTCAAACACTATGCTCCTTGGTTTTTCAAATACTGGAATTTGTAAAGTCCAGAAAATCTCTGGCGAATTGACGGGGTTTCCTCGAAAAAAGGATACTCAACAACCATGATAATCATACACGCAGGCATAGAAGTCTGGCACACAGCCTGGTCATGAAGCAGTTTTTTGCATACTATTTTGGCACTGGTAAGAAAACAATTTTTTGGATTTTTAACAAAATGTTACAAATAGAAATGAAGGAGTATGTTGGAACATTTATACTACGGAACAATGGCAAATCCCACCACAACTCCAACTATTATACTATTCAGAATCCTCAGGCGTCCATTATGCGTCTCTAGGGGGACTATATATACGTTTTGCTTCTTTTCGGAGATAAACAGCCCTCTGGAGGTGTATATCTCTGCAACCTTCTTTTCTAGAAAAGACGCGAACGCACTGGCGCACCTCTCCGCGTAGCGGAGCTACCTTTTTTGCTTCTTTTCGGAGAAAAAAGAAGCCGCCGGAGGCGAATCAACCCTCCGGCGGTGTGGTGTGCCCTGCGGGCAGCCTTCTTTTCTAGAAAAGAAGCAAAAGCACTGATCAGTTGCCTCGCAGAGCTACCTTTTTTGCTTCTTTTCGGAGAAAAAAGAAGCCGCCGGAGGCGAATCAACCCTCCGGCGGTGTGGTGTGCCCTGCGGGCAGCCTTCTTTTCTAGAAAAGAAGCAAAAGCACTGATCAGTTGCCTCGCAGAGCTACCTTTTTTGCTTCTTTTAGGAGAAAAAAGAAGCCGCCGGAGGCATTACTCCCCCTATGCATATGACTGCCCGCGGCCAGGTTGACGGCTGGCGTTCTATTAGTGTATACCTACTCTATAGACTGGTTGGGACCGAAAATGCTGAGAATGGGTCCCAGTGTAGCGACAGGTTAGCGACTATAATTCAGCCTACTTCTGGTTTCCCTAACTATGGCGCGGGCTTCCTCAATCTCGTTGGCCGTTCCACGGTTCACCTGCTCGGCATAGCCGTGAGCTCGAGGGTAGTTGCCCTTGCTCAGCTCATACTTTGCCAGCCAGAGCCGGGCTCGGGACGATTCGTCGTCGGGTGTGGGTTCCTCCACGAGACAGAGCTTCATGTAGGACGCGGCGGTGTCGAGATCGGCGCTCTTCTCATATAGAATGGCAATCTTCAGTAAGATGAGCGGATCCACGTCTGAGATTTTGAGAGCTCGTTTATACGCCTTGATTGCGTCGTCCAGACGATCTAGTTTGTCGAAACAGTGGCCCAGGGCCTGCCACATGCGTACGTCGTGCGGCTTGAGCGAGGTGGCACGCTGATAATAGTAGAGCGAATAGTAATGCATTTCGAGCACCTCGTAGGCCTGGCCGAGGCCGTACCACGCGCGATAGTCCTTTTGGTTGGCGTCGACGGCGCGACGATACGACTCAATGGCCGCATGGGTGTTTTTGAGTTCGACAAACTCGTGGCCCATGAGCGTCCACGCCGAGAGACAGTTTCTGTTGAGGGTGAGGGCGCGCTGGTAGTAGACTATGGCCTTTTCGTGTTCAGACTTGAGACTGTAGTAGTTTGCAATGATGCAGCACGACTCGGAGCGGAACTTGTCTGTGGCCGAGGCCAGTTGGGCCAGAAACGCGAGCTTCGGCCGTCGCTCCATCACATAGAGAATGTTGGAGTATGTGTCCATGTCGTCCATGCGATGCGGGTCCTTGGAGATGACAGAATCAAACTGTTTCTCCGACTCTTGGTAGTTGAGCCCGTGGTAGTTGACCAATGCGCGCTGAATGGTGAGAAAGAGGAAGTTCGGGAACTGGTCCTGCAGCGAGTCCAGCGAGCTCACCAGCTCGTTGTCGTATTGGTACAGCTCCTGCTGCGCGTGGACCATGAACATTTGGCTCATCAGATGGGTCGGAAGGCGGTACAACAGGCCATTGAGCTTGTCTATCGTAGGGATGCACTGGAGGAGCTCGAGCCATGCGCTCCAATTATACGGGAACAGTGTGACGGACCGAAGGAGCTTCTCAATTGCTTCTTTTTCGTTTTTTTGGTGGACCAGAGCCACTCCATATAAATATAGCAGAAACGGGTCGGTTTCGTTGTCATCCGACATGGTCTGTTCCAGGTCGCGGATGATGGGCACAATCTGCTGGTTCGGACTGATGTTGTCCTTCGGGGTGAGTACGCCTTCATGCTCTTCCTCTTTCTTTTTCTCCCCTGAGATGTATTTGGCATATAGTCGCAGGAACACCGCCTGGGGCTCGGTCTCGTCCTTCAGCACATGTGCACACCGATCATACTCCCGGCAGTCGAAGAGCGTCTTTGCAAACATGCATTTGACGCTGGGAATCTCAAAATCACCCATTTCGTCCTCCTCTGTGATCTCCAGCCCGCTGGCGGCCTCTGCGGTCCTATCCAAACACACACGTTAGCACCACACATCATACAAACGCTACCGCGTCAACGACGCATTCTTACCACTTGGCCGCCTGGTAGAGACAACGATTGGACAATTGCTGCGATGCACCGACCAGCTCCTTCCTCACGGCCCGCAAATCAACTTTTTCCATGGTTCGTGTTGTGGTCGTTTGGGAGGTTTTGCGATCATCATCTTATTACGTCCTTAGGCGGGACTCTGGCCACCGAGTATATATTGGAGAGTGTAATTAAGCGGAGATTATTGTAATATGTAGTGGACAGTAGTTGTCGTTCAGTTTATGGATTTTGGTGCGTATATTGGATAGGCCATATGCCATCAAAGGCATCACCGAGCGCTCTCTTCAGAGTGTCCTGCAGGAGGCGTAGAAACCAACCAAATGCACTGATGAGCTGCCTCGCAGAACTACCTTTTTTGCTTCTTTTCGGAGAAAAAAAGAAGCCGCCGGAGGCAACCGCCCTCCCCCTACGACCACTGGAGGTTAGTATGCCCTGCGGGCTGCCTTCTTTTCTAGAAAAGAAGCAAAAGCACTGGCCAGTGGCTTCGCCAAAAACGACGTCAGAGGCTGCCCTCTCCTTCAGCCAATTAGGATGATGTATGCCCGCTGGGTACTCGGAATTGGGCTTCCAGAAATCAGGTGGCCCCGCGACAATTGTCGCTGTCATTCCACTTTCTGCATGACTTCGACGTAATGCTTGATAGAGCCAAGTATCTCTGACATATCTACCACTCCGAGCAGAGCTTGAGCCTCACATGCGGACAAGTCACCGCTGCAGAATTGCGAAACCACTTCCGCATCCTTTACAAACGGCTTCACCACTCGCTTCAATTCATACTTGCGATAGTAATCTGGCCAGTACTGTTCTGGATGGAGAAAGATTTGGCCAAGCTCCTGTAACGCCTGACTGTTTTTGGACGCATCATCGACCTGCAGCAGCTCCAAATATCGTAGTCGATGCAGCCGACCCAAAACCGACGGGAATTGAGTGCTAGGATGCGCCCTTTCGACGATCCAAATGTCTCCAAGAAGGGACGTCGCCGAATGTGACAGTGGGAGGGTGGTTCCAGCTCGGCTCAGCCGATAGAGCCGAGTCAACACAGCATAGACGCCTTCCGGGTCCTTACGGTTCAGGAACTCGTCCACATCGTCCAGATACGTCTCCGGCTCGTGTAGCGCCTTGAGAAAGAGGTACCGTTCGGGTGTCGTCATCGGTCAATGATTGAAGATTGGCTGACGTTGCCGCACGCCCCAACAAAATAGTGTGGGCACACACACCACAGAAACAACACCACTAAGCGCTTGCTTTCTCCACACTACACTCACACAATGTCGGACGAACTTGTATTCTACACATTGCTCAGTGGTCTGGCTGCAATTGCAGCGTATGTGTACCTAGTGCAGGCTCCGGATGCGGATCCGTTTGTGCTCAAGGTCCAAGCCAACGTTACTCCGCACAGGAATCGCGGAGAAACCGCCGTTTATCGATCCAGAATCACGCCCTTCACGGGAGGACTGCTCTCTGGTCTTGCAATTGGCAAATCTGCTTTTTCCACTAGGGACGGGAATCTCCAGGATTTGTGGGAGTTGGCCCAGAAGACGTCTATCGGAGAATGCTCCTTTGGCGTTAACGACTCGTTCAACCCAATCTCCAATCTGTCCGATACAGTTTCCACCGTTGGAAGCAAATTGTGCAACAGCGCTGGTAAACCGATTGCCGTCATGTTGCCGAATTGTGTGGAGAACCTCATTTTGGCGTTTGCTGGGGCGCTCTTCAACACCCCTGTAGTATTTATTGCCATTGAGGATGTTTCCGTCCAGCAAATTGAGGAATTCTTGGCCGTCGCCAAACCATCGTCCGTCATTTCCACCGCTGAGATTCTCGAGGGTGTGTCACTCGATTCCGGCGTCAACACTGTAGTCTCGGTTAAAGGACAGATCCCTGGCGCTGTTTCTTGGGATGAGCTAATGTCGAAAAAGTCAGCAACAGAGTTTCCTGAATACGATGAGACCAAGACTTCCGTCGCGTTTATCTATGCAGAGAAACACACGGGCAAGGTGAGAAAGACGGAGCTCCAAAATGCACACATCGTTGCCGCAGTCGCCGCACAGGTCAAGGCACTACCATATTCACAGCAGTGGAAGCAATCCGATCTCGTGTTGTCATGCACTTCCCATTTGTCTCTTTACACGTTTGTCCTCCATTTGGCAGCTATTGTGGCCGGTTCCAAATTAGCTTTCCCAGAACCAGATTCCCCCACCGACCTGTTCAAGCTCATTGAACAAATCAAGCCCACTGTTTTGATTTCGGATGATGTTACAATGAAATCGTTGGCTGGTCGGGCTGCACGGTTGAAACTCTTGGGCATGATCAAGCTCCGAATGGCGCTGGCAACTCTATCTCATGGCAACCTTCCGTCAATTACCTCTGTCATTTCCGGATTCAAGTCTGTGCGTCTTATCCACACTTCTTACAACTCGATTGATGATCCCTCTGACGCACTGACTACCAAAGAAACGAATACTATCAGAGCTCTTACCGGCGCCTGTGTCATTCATGCACTATGTTCGCCAGTAACTTGCAGCCCACTCGCCCAGACGCTTCCATATGATTACAGAAATGGGTCCGACGACGTTATCAACTATGGGCCCGTCTTGCCATGTTTGGAAGCATTCCTCAAAGATCACGGATTATATTCTGCCGAAGATAAAAAGGGCCAGCTTTGGGTCAGAGGTCCAGGAGATGATGTGGAATGGATAAACACTGGTATAATTGGACAATGGGGTGCTGATGGTACCCTCAAATTGTTTGCATAAGAATCAATTACATTTTGATCCCATGGCCTTTTTTTTTATGCCTTATATTGTAGGACGTAGGCTCCCGCATGATTCTTACAATCGTTATGCATTATTATTTACAAGAAATTATATATATATACAAACCCTCACAAAACATCGTCACACCGTTTACACAGGGTCTCTTCCTTATCCGCAGTGAACTGCCAGCAACGAGGACATTTGTGTCGATCAGGAGGAACAACTGTGATGTCAACAGGTCCAGCCTTATTAGGATAGCTCCATTCGACCGAACCAGGGTCCTCATTGATGACCACATCCGAGGAGATGAAAATAGATGGAAGATGATCTTGGTATTTAGTGAGCAGTGACCGAATCTCTTCATCCTGCACATTTAAAAACACTCTAGTGCCGAGGGAGGACCGAATATTCTTTTCGCCGCGGCCATTCTCCATAGCTAACAGCACAGCGTCCCGAATCTCAGTAATTTTCTCAAATTCAGACTGAATTTGAGCGTTGTTCCATTCAGCTTTCGGTTCTGGCCATCCCAACATGAATGGTGATTTGGTTCCCCCTGTGATATAATCTGGCACGTTCTTCCAAACTTGCTGGGTGAGCAATGGAACAAGCGGCGACAGTATCGCCACATATGCTCTGATTATTTCAGAAAAGACATACTGAATTGATCGCCGAGAAATACCATCAACCTTGTCGGCATAAATTCTATCCTTGACAATATCAAAATAAAAAGCAGACAGTTTAATGTTCATGTGGTTTTGCACATGCTGAACGACTCTGTTGAAAGACAGTTTGTCATATTCTTCCTTCGCCATCTTGTTCAGTTCAAACAAATCAGCCAGTGCCTTTTTGTCCGTCGGGTAAAGATCATTATAGGCAACCTTTTCACCATTGTAACTGTTGATATTTCCGAGTAAAAACTTAAAAGTGAGCCGGATCTTCTTTAACATTGCAGACAGTTGAACAAGCGCCACGGGTGACAGAGCAATATCAGAAGTGTAATCAGACTGAGCACACCATAATCTTAGACCATCAACGCCTAGTTTATCCTTGCCTTTACCAGTTTTTGGTTCTTGTTGCACGTCGGACGGAACGACAACATTTTTCAGCGACTTAGACATCTTCCTTCCCTTGGCGTCCAAAACCATACCATTTGTGATAATATTTTTGTACGGGGCTGAAGGTTGCGCCTCGTTTGAAGTGGCGATCTTTGTCAATAGGGATGACTGGAACCATCCCCGATGTTGGTCGGTTCCTTCGAGATAATATTCCGCAATTGGGCCAGTGCCAGCTAAATCCTTATCAAACATAGTCCAACTGGTACCGCTATCAAACCACACGTCCATAGTTTCAAATCCTTTGCGGTACTTCTTACCATTATCACGGTAGCTTTCTGGAAGCCAATGAGATACATTTTCCTCATCTCGGAACCATTTGTTGAGCCCATCTTCTGGGTCAGCTTCCATAACAGAAATGATATGCGCTACAGTATCGTTATTGAGCAAGAGTTCGCCATCTTCACTATATAACGCAGGAATTGGCACCCCCCAGACTCTTTGACGAGAAATGCACCATTCCGTACGCGATTCTGTGAATGCACGCAGTCTATTTTCACCAGAGGGAGGATAGAAATTGACATTATCCAATGCTTTCAGAGCATCTGTTTTAATTGAGCTGATATTGGCGAAAAATTGAGGAGTGGAACGAACCAAGACCGGTGTCTTACTCCTCCAATCGAACGGAGTTGAATGGAGATAGTTGGTGTCAACTGAGACAAGAGCATTTGCATTCTTGGCCATTTCCAGTACCCCTTCTTGTCCTTGTTTTCGCGCATCAAGACCAATGAGGTGAGAAAAGGATTCGTGCACTTCGTCAGTGTACCTTCCTTTATCGTCAATTGGAGAATATGGATCCATTCCTTCGCTAGCGCACATTAGGTAATCTTCCATACCATGTCCCGGAGCTGAGTGAACGAGACCTGTACCACTGCCGGCTGTCACATGGGGACCTGCTAATATAGGGAATTGAACGTTGGAGCCCTTTAATAGACACGAATATTTGGCACCCACAAGTTTGGACCCAGGGAAAGTTGGACGCAATAGACGAGCCGGTGAGCCGTCAGAGTTTGTCACTTCTTCAGATCGTTCCGCCGCAACAATTACATGTCCGTGCAAGTCAGAATGAACAACACCATATTCGATTTCCGGGTGGACTGCGATTGCTTGGTTCGACACTAGCGTCCAAGGGGTGGTGGTCCAAATTACAGTGTGTAGCTCGTCGATTGGTTCGTTAAACTTGACATCAAGAGGGCTTTCAATCTTATACTTTACAACCGCGGCCGTAGATTTTTTCTCTCCATATTGCAATTCACTTTCAGCCAACGCAGTTTGCGACTCTACACTCCAATAAACTGGACGGTTTTTGCGAGTGATCAACCCGCGATTCATCATTTGTTGAAACACTTTTAACTGACGAATAACATAGTCCGCAGAAAGTGTTTTGTAAGTGTAGTTTTCAAAATCTGCCATAACAGCAAATCCTTTGAATGCTTCGGACTGGGTCTCTACTACTGCAAGCGCAGTCTCTCGGCAGAGCTTTCGTCTTTCTTCAATTGTCAAGTTTTCAACTTTCCGTTTTCCAAGTTTCTTGGTGGCTTGCGCTATAGCCTCTAATTCAATTGGAAGACCATGACAATCCCATCCTGGAGCGTAATTTACACGTCTTCCCCGGATCAAATTGTATCTGTTGATAATGTCCTTGAGAATCTTATTCAACGCATGTCCCATATGGAGATTACCGTTTGCATATGGAGGACCATCATGAAGTACGACCTCTGTTTCCTGGGGCAGATTATCTCGTTGCCATTGGTACAAATCTGAACCAGATTCCTTGACAAGTTGTTTCAACTGTTCATCGTTAGGTGCCTTAGCGTTATAAGCAGTCTTCGGCAGGGACAGGGTCTCGCCAAACTTCTTATACACATCGGCTGCATTGCTCTGAGAAGAGTAAAACCGATTTATAGCCCGTTTTAGGGGCTGATAGTGTCGTAACATGGGCGCTTTTCCTCCGAAGGATTCACGAAGTCGAGGAAAATTTCACTTCCATCTCCCAATAAGGGGAACACACACAAATTTTTTTTTTTTCACCCACACTTGCCAAATAATGTTCAAGTTAACGAGCTTGTTTAATACCAGAAGTGCTACACTATCGAACACATTTATACGCTATGCGAGCACGGTTAGTAGGAACACTGTGAAGAAGACCGATAGCCGTAAGACCTATCTCGTCGACAAATACACCGAGTTACTACGAAACAACCCTATTGTACTTGCCGTTCACAACAACACCTTATTAAAAGCTGAAAACAACACTATTCGATCACAGATCCTTAAAGCCGGGGGCCAACTGATAGTCACACGATCCAACCTCTTCAAAGTTGCCCTTAGAGGGCTGCAGCATAAAGATCCAGCCAGTAAGGCCGCCAACAAAACGCATAAATACACCAGACATCCACTGAGTAATATATTCTACGGGCCAACCTCCATCATTGTCTTTCCAGAGCTCAACCCAAAAGCTGTGGATGATGTGGTGAAGGTGCTCGACAAATCTGGTGAAAAACTCATCCTATTGGGAGGGCTTGTTGATGGACAGCATTTGAACCGAGGAAGAATTGATGAATTCAAGCAATTGCCAACATTGGAGCAACTCCGGGCTGATCTGGCGGGTGTGCTTTCTATTCTTGGTGGTGCTGGGTTGGTTCAAACCTTAGAGGCATCCTCCAAGATGCTCTATTTGACTATGGACGAGAGAAGAAAGCAACTAGACGAACAGTAGAGAGACTTGTAAATATGTGTAAATATACGATTTTTTTTTAACAGTATGCAAACAGAACAAGACAAAAACTATAGGGAAAGATTAAATAATGCATTATTAATTAGTATTTTTCGAGGGTCTTTCGTAGAGGCTCAGCTCCTTGTACAATACGATCCATCTGCTTGTTGAATGTTTCTTTATCTTCAATATCTGCTTTCAACGAGTCAATATCTTCCTGTAGGACTTTTCTGGTTTCCTGTAATTTCGTTTTGGTGAAAAATAGCTCCAGGCGACGTTTTTCTTCGTCTTTTAACCGTTCCAACGTCATTTCATGTTCGGAGAGACCGTTTGTCTGTGGATTTTCATTGAAGAATTCATCTTCTGGCACCATTTCAATGGTGCTAAGTTTAGATTCGTATTCATTGCATCGCTCGATTTCTGTCCGCAGGTGCTTGTTCTGATATAAAACATTTTGTATATCAAGCTGAGTGCTATCCAAATCCTGCCTATATTTCACAGTCTCTTCTTTTGTTTGTCGAACCACATCCTGAGCTTTCTTATTTAGCATCCGTAACTCAACTAATCCGGTCATAATTTGTCTTCGAACATCTGAAAGTTTTGCAGCTTGTTCGCTTTGATCAGGTTTCTGGCATTCGCGTAGCTGTGCACAAGATTCCCTTAGTTTTCCCACGAGAGCCAGAGCTTCCTGTAGTGTGGGATCTTCTAATATTTCATCCACCGACATGATATTTCGTTTAGTCTAATGTTTGTTGAGTGGGAAGAAACTGATGATGACGATCAAGTTACTTCCCGGCCACATTAATTTTTTGGAAACACCTAACACATTTTTTTTTTTTTTTTTTGCATTGGCCTTGATCTAAACTATACACAAATCCTTCAAATTCAATACTAAGCATAAAAGTGACTTGCCATACACATATTTCAGTTAACGCCATTTCTAAAAGGAAATCAGCGACTCCGAGGTATAACGGTTTTCCACCACACAACTAAGACACACCCAAAACTGCAAGACATAAAAGACCGGCCAACGGTCTTCGCAATCAGTCTGAACGGATATCACGCTAACAGACTAAGATACATGTACAGCCGACCACCGTCGTCTAATGGAAGCTCTGGTGCAAATAGCACTAAGATATATCCTGGTGCTCCGCCTCCTCTTCCAGCTGGTTCTGGAGTGGGATCAGCTACAAACACCGGCTCGAGGACAAATAGCTTCTACCCAGGAATTAACTCAAATGCTGCAAATGTTGCTGGCACTCGACAAACACCAACTGCTGGCGGTGGCCCACAACTCCACTCGTTGCCACCTCTTGTAGCCAATCCGTTAATGGCCTATAAAGCGCGGAAAGATCGAAACCGGAAGCCCGTGTTGGAAAGATATGAAATTGTTGGATATATCGCAGCAGGGACTTACGGGAGAGTGTACAAGGCAAAAGCTAAAACTGATCCAAGCAAAGTGTATGCCATCAAAAAGTTCAAAGCTGATAAGGAAGGGGAAGTAGTGGCCTATACGGGAATCTCTCAATCTGCTTGTAGGGAAATGTCACTGTGTCGCGAACTGAACCATAAAAACATCACAAACCTAGCGGAGACAATCTTAGAAGATAAAAGCATTTATATGGTGTTTGACTTTGCTGAGCATGATTTGCTTCAAATCATTCACTACCATTCACATCCAGAACGAAAGCCCATCCCAGAGTCCACGGTAAAATCTGTGTTGTGGCAATTATTGAATGGTGTATCATATTTACATCAGAATTGGGTGTTGCATCGAGATCTTAAACCGGCAAATATCATGGTTAGCTCAAATGGGGTGGTTAAAATCGGCGATTTAGGGTTGGCGAGATTATTCAGCGATCCTTTACAATCGCTCTTTGTCGGTGATAAAGTGGTCGTTACAATCTGGTACCGAGCTCCAGAGCTATTACTGGGTGCCAGACATTACACCCCGGCGATTGATCTTTGGGCAGTTGGCTGTATTTTTGCAGAGTTGCTCTCCTTACGGCCAATCTTCAAAGGCGAAGAGGCCAAAATGGATAAGAAAAATGTGCCATTCCAACGGAACCAAACTCAAAAAGTAGTTGAGATTTTAGGCACTCCTACTGTTGAGAGATGGCCAACGTTGCCAAAATACCCAGAGTACCAGTCACTGCAATCTATGAAAACATACCCGCCAGCGTTGGAAACGTGGTATCACAGCGTTGGCTGTTCAAATCCGAAAGGTTATAATCTTTTATCCAGTTTATTGGAGTATGATCCTGCGAAACGTTTGACTGCCAACGACGCGCTGTTGCATCCATACTTTAACGAAGCGCCAAAAGTTACCGAGAATGTGTTTGAGGGGCAGAAGTTTGAATATCCACACAGACGTATTTCCAACGAAGACAATGATATAAAGGCACCCTCATTCCCGGGAAACAAGCGTGCTGCCGCAGATGATGGCCTGCATCCGAGAAAACGACAAAAGTGAGTTGAACTGCTCTGATAAAAACGCATTCACATCGTATGTATATTTATTAAAATTATCTATATATGCATTTAATTTCCATATACGCATGCACATGGCTGCTGTTCCCGACTATGCAAAAAAAAAAAAAAAAAAAAAAAAAAAAAATTTGCAAATTAGGCAATATGCGTTCTACAGTTAAAATTCATGGTTTTAATTTAACATTAATAAAAAAATGAAGTCAGTGCAAAATTTCACTAACTTGATTTAAATATAGTTCAGCTAGATGTCAGATATGTTAATTAAAAGTAAATATGCACATTAAAAATTATACAGTACTTAACTTTTTTTTTTTTTTTTTTTTTTGGATCATGCATAATCTCCTCGACCCATTGAACGAGCACAGGCATATATGTATATGTATACCGGAAGACCTGCATATGCGTATGCATGTGCATCACCAGTGGCTCTTGAACGCTATAATTCCCGAACATCCGCACAATTCTTGTTATGCATTGCTAAAAGGCTACTGGCAGTGGCTTTTTTACGAGTCAGGTACAGTGTCGCTCTGTGTACAAATGTTCCATGACCAAAAAATACAGCATATATACCTTACGTACGCAGTAATGATAATATACATGTACATATATAGGTTAATTAAATATTTAATATTACCGTATATATTTATGTAACATTAAAAATAACCGTATATGTATAATTTGAATTAAAAATTGCCGTCACCAGAAATCGAATCTGGGTCTCATCGGCCACAACGATGTGTACTGACCACTATACTATAACGGCTTGAGAATTGGTCCCTGGCGGGTTCGAACCGCCGATCTTCGCGTATCAACTGGAGACTGTTTGCAACCTCCGTGACTTATTAGCACGACGCCTTAACCAACTGGGCCAAGGGACCATTCGGTGAAAATTTTTTTATCAATTACTCTATACAATGGAGACTGAAAATAGGGTTAGGGCAAAGATTGACGCCCATCCCGTTGATCCCGTTGGAAAAGGAGGTCACCGCCCCCAAATTTCACCAACGCCTTCATCAGTCCACTCCACCGCCCAATGCCAATGAAGCATGGAGAGTCTGGAAACGTCTCATGAACCTTCGCAAGCACGCCCCAGTCGCCGCTGACATTTGCCATCGGTTCTTCAATCGCGACCTCCCAAACATGGGGAAATGGACACAGGAGTCCCTCTCCAAGAGCCCTTACGTCAAAGATGACACCAAATCCTGCCTGCTATGTCGGAAGGCCGAAGACACAGTCTCGCATCTGTACTTCGCCTGTCGTACTACACGCAGCCTACTCCAGAATAGCCCGCTGGCCACCATTCTCTCTGTTGCAACCATCACCACCATCACTTCCGCTCACTGGATCAAATGGTTCCTCACTCCGGGAGCAGGGGTCCAAGTGATGAAATTCATCCGTTCCATCTACGATATGAACCACACGTTCCGGTACTCTCTTGTTTTCACTGACGCGACCATTGAATTCC
>JAJLUK010000073.1:0-69734 GCA_030570055.1 Blastobotrys chiropterorum
TGGGGAGGGAGAAGCGATAGCCATGTTGAATAGAATGGATACCCCGAAGAATGCGTCCAATTTTTTTACCCAATGCCTTATCTTTACTCACAAAAACGTCAACCAGTTTTTGAAAAGTCGGCGGACCCCAACCAGAAGCCGAATAATTCCATAATAATAACACAATTGGGCACTCCAAGGACGCATGTAGTCGAGTGTCGCATACTTTTTTTTTTGTTTATATGTTCACTATGATATACGTACAACTAATTAACTTAATCAACCAAAATCAATCAAACCAACCAATCACACCATATCACAGCTAAATTCAATGAAGGACTAGGATGAGAAATGCATACAGGGGAGCTTTTTTTGTTGCCCATTGGGCTGGCTTATATAAAAACTTTACCTCTTCAATCGGCATCTCCGGTTCGATGGTCTAGTTGGTCATGGCACCTGCTTAACACGCAGGACGTCCCCAGTTCGATCCTGGGTCGAATCAATTTTTGCTGCTCTAGCATTGGCCAGAGTGCTAGCTGAGGATCCCGGACGTGTTTAATTAATATAATTTTTCCTGGTTCCAGAATTCGAACTAGTACTGCTTGTCTAGATCTTGTGTTTGGACGCTAGCTTTGATGTGGTGTGTTATGCATGACAGTTGGGACTTCTGTCGGAGACTGAGACACCGGCACACCCCTGCATAAAATATGTATGCATACGCGGTTGTGCCTCTGGAGTAGATAGCTAGCTAGCCATGTCATCTCCATGTAAGCATGCATATATAGCCTATGCATATACACAAGCCTAAATAAATAACGGCAGCAACTGGCCATGGATTCAGAATGTATAAACAACTAAAGCTTACGCCGAAAGCAAGCCTTTTGTATATTCCCCATAGCTTAATGTCGTGAACTGTTGCCTTATAGTGTGCAATCAACGTCCCCTTTAGTGGAAAAGCGAAAATTTTCAAAACTGTGCGTTGTTACTCCGCTTCGAATCAATTCCCAAGATATATGTCTATAGGTTTTCTCAACCTCTTCCTTCTATGGTTTTATATAGGTTTTTAATGTGTTCATAGAAATGTGTTTTGTTCTTGACAATTGTTGCGATTGACAGAAACGGTGAAGATGAAAATAAAATGTAGCAAAACGAGTTGTACGGCTAGATTTGTTCTTGTGGATTCATTCCGTTTTTCAAGTCCCGTAACTATGTCATAATAACAAGTTTTAGATTGTGTATACGCATATGCATATTTATTCATATAGTCTTATTTTTCTTTTTTTGGCACTTGTGCAACCTAATATCTTACTGTTAGGTAAAATCACTACCCATCTGATTATTCTGAGCAGGAATAGGTTTGGTTACACTATAGAGATGTAAAAAGTCCCATGATACGCATACGTAGACTGCGGCCAAAGAAACCCATTATATTTACACAATCCAGTTCGATAACACAACCTATTAACCCAAATAGTAAAGGGAACGCACCACTATACTAAGTTGTATGAAACCGTATACGACATCACTAGACTGCACACCTCTACGATGCCTACGGATATGCTGTTGATATGGTCTGATCCAAAACCAAAAACTTCTTATGTCCACGTAAAATCGCCGTAATTCAGGTAATGGGCATAACTCAAACTAACTGTTAACCACTTTTACCATTGAAAGATGTATGTTATCGAATCCATGCACACGCGTCGCTTCGAGTGGTTGGACGAAACGAAGATTCAAGCTGCCATGATATCATGTCATAATATTAAATACATGGCTCCATGAAATCTGATCATGGTACCCAGAGCTCGTGTTCTAAAAGCTCAAAGTTAAATACATAGCAGCTATTCCAAAATTGCGTTTAGAAGCTTTTCGGCCTTTTCGCGATGCTGGACGTCGTCTGATTCTTCCGATTCTACCGGCTTGACTTGGCCTAAAATCCACGCCTCCTTCAAACTCCTTGTCACAAACAAGAGATCCTCAACAGACCTCACGAGAGTTGTAGCGTTAGTCTCAATTTGATAAGTGTCACCAGCACTTTCTGGCCGACCTCTACCTTCTCCAACTTCAGATAACGCCACAATCTCGGAAAACTTGGACAAGAGCTGCTCAGTTGCAGCATCTACCCGAGCTGTGAGATACAATTAGCACACTCAAAAGCTTATTTAATAATAATCATTCGACATACTCAATAAAACCCCAGTTCGCGCTTGTTGTGGCATGGCCGAGGAAGACGGTTTGTGCTTTTTTTTTCCAATTTGTCCCAACATCATCAACCAAGCTTCAGCCGTCAACGTCAAAGGGCCTTTCCAACTTTATTGTTCATGCTTGCTCTTTGGAGATTAAAACAACTCAATCTGTGGTTGCTCAATCAAAAGTCTTTTGTTCTGTTTATAGTATATATATGTACATGTATATACAACTGAGTAGTGTAGAATTTCATTTTGTTTGCAGTAATAATGCTACCACCTAAGCTCTTGTTATTGTTAGCTATGACCACCACTGCCGTGAGGGGCAGCTTGCTGCTTGTTGAGGATGGAGATACATTTGTTGATTTGGCTGCTCGAAGTGACAACCCTCTCAGTGCCACCTTCAGGTCTGGAGTTACCAATGCGCAACAACGAATTGATGCTGTTGTGCATGACTTGAGGACTAACAAGCGTCCTGGTGCATCAATTGCAACCAATCTGATTGCTGGGCTTGACGGTCAAATTGATAACGTCCTTGGGCTCATTTCAAATACCCTTTCTCAAGTCACCCTTGGTATCTCTGATATCCCTTTCAACTTTATTTTGGGACCTACTTTTCAATCCATTACAGATGGCGCGGAGGTACTCATCGGAAACACGCTTGGTGGCGCTATCGATTTAGCTGCTGTTCCCGCAATGCATGTGCTCTCCGGGAGTTTGGCAAGTTTAGCTAACACTGCTGTCAGAATTAACATGCCGAGAGATGCTCAAAGGTTCAGCGCACTTTCTCGACAGGTCTCAGCTATTGCGGTCCAAGGACAGCAACAGATTAGAAGAAGGCCAGCGGTTAGAGCGGCCGCTGGTGGCCGACACGGCCATTATGCTAAGAGAGACGAAGTTGGATCTGGAGTCAACCTTGCTGCTCAGGCCATTGCTCACATACAAAGTGCAATCAGTGATATTGTTAAAGACTTTGACAAGTCGTCCGATTCAGATGTCAGGCCCCCAACAGAAGCTGTTGCACAATTTGTTGCTGATCTCGACACTCAGGTTTCCAAAGGTATAGAAACACTGTCATCAGTCGTTTCTGCTGTCGGACCTCTCCCTGAGTCTGCATCGTTTGCCCTGACTGCGCCATTTTTCCAATCTGCATCGCGTGCAACTGATAAGTTATCTATGGCTCTCGCAGGAGGGTATGTAGATCCTTCTCTCTCCGGTGCGCTGAGTACACTCAGTTCAAAGATTCAAGTTTTGGCAGCTACAGCTGACCAATACCCTAATAATAAGCAATTCGCAACCTCTCTTGCGTTGCTGAATAGAAAAGTCCAAAGTCTGGCTGACTACTCTCACCCCGAAAACCAGCTTCAGGCAAGAGGAATAACCGATGGGTTCGCTTCTGCGGTCACGAATGCTCAGCAGCATTTAGATGCCTTTTTTTCTGACCTCAATTCACCAAACGCTAGACCGGGTTCGCAAGCCTTTGTGAATCTCATCACCGGAATTGACGGACAAATCGATAACATTCTTGGTCTAACGTCCAACGCTCTTTCTGGAGTGACTGGGGGTTTATCTGATATTCCATTCAACTTCATTCTCGGACCCACCTTCCAGTCTATTACTGACGGGCTGGAAGTGCTCATTGGTAACGTTGGTGGATCTGTGCTGGATGTTGCACTTGTTCCAGTTATGCACGCGTTATCAAACAACGTCGTTAACCTTGCAAACGTTGCCAACGAGCACGGAATGACAAAGCAGGCAATTACCTTTTCAAACCAGGCAAAGCGTATTCAAATGATTGCAACTCCATCTACCAACCGCGCAACAAGCCATCGCTATCAACAACAAGCACAAGGTGGTTACCAACATCAACAGCAAGGTCGCCGTTATTAGACCCTTCTTCCCGTTACAATTAATACACAGTAATTTATTATTCATATCCACATTTTTTAACGCAAATTCAGGGTTTCTGTTCGCTTTGGTTTGGTTTTCCTTTCTTCAGAACTAATATATTTACAAAATTATATGAAGGATAATATGTTCTTTTGTCCACTATGAAAGCTTTTTTTACATATTCTCCAATTGTTCACCGACCAAATAAGCTTCGTCTCGTACAGATGTCTCCCATTTTTTAAATCCCTTGACGACGAAAAAACCCAGGCACGCGGATACAATACCCGCGAGTGTAAATGGATACGCGAAACGTAACACTCGTAGTTTCACCGACACATCGCTATTACTGAATGCAAAATAGTTAATCGTCATACCAATGGTGAACGGTGTTAATATTTCACATAAGGTAATTGCTAACAATGGCAAAACACCAACTTCGAAAAACTCCTTCAACTCAACCGATAATGGTCCATTTTCTCTCATGGTCCGATAGACTTGAACTATCCTTGCATCTGGGTATCTCGTTACTAGCAACGCTCTGCCAATTTCCATAACAGCTGTTCCGATCAAAACCGTGCTAACACTTATGACTGCACCAATCTGAGGCATCTTATCTTTGCCATACAGTGCAAATTGGTTCAAGACATCACAATTAATAGGCTCTCCAAGCGAATCCTGGATTGGAACAAATGTATATAGTTGCACCAAATGGCCAACTGCACCAGTAATCAGAACTAAGCTTAATCCGATAATAGCCAATTTTGCTCCGGAAATGAGGAATTTGGCACCACTTGACAAAAACCTTGCAATGCTATTGTTCTGAGGAACACCTGTTGCCTGCTGTCCTCGTTCTTCTTCATTCTCTCTATTTGGCATTTTCTCAATCAGCTGAATGATACCCTCAACAGGAATAAGTCCAATCATTAAATGTCCAAGGTCTCCCAATTTAGGTCCGTTTACTGGGAAACTATAATTAGCAAAAGCTTTACCCAACAATAATGGGAAGAGTGTGACAGATAAAACTAGCATGGTGCCAGCGAACCAAATCACACCAAGCAACGCAGCTATTCTCAGCTTGAAATAAGGTGGCCGGTAAACAATGTCATACCTTTTGAGTTCGTTTTCGCCGCCATCCTCTTCATCTTCCTTGCCGTCTAATCTTTCATCATCCTTGGAAACCTTGATAAATAAATTCAATCTTGCTCGAGACGGTAGGCTATCCGTATCTGGTGCACGAACAAAGTTTCCATCTTGGATGAAAAATGCTTGTTCTGATCCGGACGAACTCTTTGCCTCTTCGAGACTGACTGGCCGCGTGTAATCCGGTTCTACTCTTAATAGCATGGCCAGGATAGACTTGTAGTAAACATAGCCTTGCTCCTTTGGATTTGGAGTTTTGAGAATGAATGAAGATAGTCTCAGCATCGTGCAGGCCTTGGCAAAGATGAAATCCCAGATTAGACGGATTACGTTAGTCTTTTTCATCCGGGCATATAATACAGGGATGATCAAGTGCACAGTAGAAAAATATATTGCTCTGACCATCTCCATGTCTTTGGATGGAATTAGCTTGATGGGAAGAAGAGTGTCCTTCAAAAAGTATGCCAATGAATAAACAATTCCTCCAATGCACACAACAATCAACACCGAATAGATGATTGCGGAAATCCCAATTTTGCCCAATTGAGATGACAGTTTTCTATCAAGGACATCTCGAATTGGGTGGAAATTTGGATCATTGGGATCTCTCACAAAATAGAGCACTCCTGGTCTCATAATCTTTCTGCACAATGAAACAAATAATGCAAATAAAAACATGTAGCATGTGCCGATTAACCAATTCACAAAGGTACTCGGAATCGGATGATTGATTACCAGATTTAAGTGGCCTGAAATCGTAGATCCTTGTGAGGAGATCAAAGGATAAAGGGAAATTGAGAGTAAAATGCCGCAGAAAATTGGGAAAACGACCAATTCAATACCAATGACAGTGATAACCTTGAGAATTGCTTCAGCTTGCTTGATGTATTGAATCACTGCTCTTTCCATCTGTCTTCCTGCGTGTGAAGTCGCAAACCGCTTTCCAGAGTTGACATACCACTGTGCTAAAAAGATAAACACACTGTAACCAATAACAGTAGAGAAAAATACTGCTGGGAATCCAGTTCCCGGAAAATTGTCATTCAGAGCAAGCGCTTGATAGAAATATTCTCGCTTGGATAATGCTTCCTGTTGTAACGCAAATTTTGATGACGGCGAAAGAACAGAGTAAACTGCGTTCATGAAGAAGTAAAACACTTCATTACCCAAATAAACGGTGACTGTGAATACCATCTTGGAGCATACAAGAATAAACCGTCCGTCAGCATATGGTATTAAGTAGACAACAAAGAGAATGCTGATTGCAACAAGGTTTGCAGCAGAATAAGTGGCGATCAGTCCCAAAAGTGGAGCTCTAAATCCCACAAAATCTAGAATGCCTTCAAACTCTTCGCCTGCCATGTCTTCTTCTTGTTCAGCGCCTGCTGCTGCCGCTGCTGCCGCTGCTGCCGCTGCCATAGCCGCTGGACCATCAGGTTGTTGTGGCGGGGGTACTGGCGGTATCATAGGTCGGTCATGATCAAATGCAGCTCTTTCTTCTTGGATCGCTTCTCCATCTATTCTCTCATCTTCCTCCTCCTCGTCGTCCTCCCCGTCGTCATTATTGTCATTCTCTCCTCTTTGTTGTTGATGCAGTCTATCCTGGTTCAATTGCGCCAACAATCTGAAGGGATCGTCCGGATCCCTTCGTTCAGCGTTCATGTTCATTCGGTTCAGCACATTTTGAAACTCTTCCAGGTTATTTTGTTGAGCAACTCTTGGGTTTAATTGAGCATTGTGTGGGTCCAGTCTCATGGCAAGTTCTCGTGCCATAGCCTGTCGAATCTGGATTCGACGTTGTCTATCATCCTGTAGCCCACGTCGAGCCTCCTGTTCTGCAACCTGTCGCAATTGCATCACGAAGAGGTCATTTTGCAGAATCCATTCACGGACAATCATGATGATGAAAAAGGATAATAGAAGGAATAAAATAACCGACTGCCCACGAACAACATCCAAGGTCAAATCCCGGGCCAAATCGGATGACATCCAGTTGACCATGAATCCCGGCAAGCCAATGAAGTTTGAATGCCGTGACTCATTGAACGATTGCACAAAGGACTGTATAGGTGATTTGAAGATGGCATAATTCTGCGGTATGCTTTCGGCGATCAAAGTATACGCACAGATTGAATAAATAACCGTTAATGGCAGACAAAAGAGCCATAAAAAGAAGATGATTCCAAACCTGAATGCATAGACAATACCTTTTGTCGAATCACTGGCCAGTTTCCTCAGAAACATAAAAATTGGCACGCTAGAAGGCATCTCATCGGAATACACTAGGAAGACATGTTAGCATGAAAAAAAAAAAAAAAAAAAAAAAAAATTATCCAAATACTCTCTTGTTTCCGTTCAATACTCACATTTAGTAAACTTGTAAGGAGTGTTGCACAACTCACAAACAGCCTTCTTCTTGGAATGCTTCAGCCACTCCAGAAGACAATCCTGATGCACATGTTTAATAGATCCACTGCATTTGCACGGGTGAAATAACGGCTCATCATCCGTGCTTTCGCCCCGACAAATCCTACATGTGTCCGACATGGTAGGGTGGTAAACACTAGGATTTTGTAATTGATGAAACGAAAATGCTTTTGATAAAAAAAAGGTCGTTCTGCCTTCTTTTCTTCAGTTGAACTTGATTTCCCTCAAAAGGTTGTTGAATCAATTTTGTAAGAGGAAACTCGGTCGGAACCCCGACGTGTGCCGAATCATCTAGAAAACTAATGTGAAAATTACCCGGCAATAGCCCGCAGTCCACTATTTGCGACACTACTATCTTTCCACCTTCGCTGACGACGAGGCCCTGACTCTCCGTGATCCGAAATGCTGCGACGACCTCCTACGACGATTCGACTAACCAGTGAAGACATTCTTGCGTACGATGACCGTAATCTACGTAAACAACAGAACGAAAATGAGAACGACAGCTCGTTTAACATTCGGTCGAAGGGTTCAGGCGACACCAATAGCACTCTAACAAGAGAACAACGAATTGGCATTAAGAGAAGAAACTAGAACTTTATGTGAAATTCAATTTATTTTCGACTGAGTTATGTATAGAAGGTGTAGGATTATGTGGGTTGCGATGGCATCGTATTTGTGGATCTGAAGTGTTCCCTATTGTTACGGATACCTGTGGTCCATTAGTAATTCAGACGTGTATGTGCAAAAATATGCATATCACACATTAATTATTTTTCAGTAACCATATGCATATCTTGTGAATATAACATTCTGTCGTGCTAATTGGCTTGTCCGGATTGAATTGTATGGCATATGCCTGTCAGCTTATTTGGATACGGATATGATAAGTCTGTAAAAAATATGCATTGCACACACAGGGTATTGCAAACTTATCCTAGGGCCATGTGTTCTAAATTTGTGCTTTTAACTGACATTAATGGGGTCTACAGGTTCTCTAAAATTGGGAATAGGCAAAGGGGTTCCCGTAAACCGCAGACGATATGAGTACTGAACAAACGCAGGAACTGGACAAGCAACGTGGCACCTGGCGTTAAATTGACCGAATATCTAATTTATACGCATACAAGATCAGTAATCAGTAATAGAGAGACATCTTGCTTTTCCTTGTCAATGGCGGATACGTCTGGACTTTGCACACTATTCAGCCCCCGCGTCTCAGATAAATTACATAAAGTAAATGAATGAGACTACCCTGGTGCTTCTAGGGTTTATCGCGCGCAGACAGCTTTCTTTCCTAGAGAAAGATCAAAACCACGAAAAACATGTATATGTCAATGGCTTGTTCCGCGAAGATCACTGGATACACCAGGCCACATAGAGCTGCCTTTTTCTTTTTTTCGGAGAAAAAAGATATTGTCGGAGGTACCATACGCCTTAGGGGCTGCTATTGTGTATGCGTATATGCTCTGTGGCAATCCGCGAAAGTGGACACAGGCCTGTGCCCAGTCCCATTTTCGTAGCACTGTCTAGTGTTGGGGGAGCATATACTTGGATTCCTTATGTATGCACACAATACCGTGTGGTTTTGGCAGCTAAATCTACGCATATGATATTAGCAATTGGATTTGTTGACCAGTTTTAGGTATATGCATATATCGCGATGCATATCATATCCTACTTTTTATGAATACGCACATATGCATACGTACTACACGGCCGTCTTCAGTGGGGGAAGCCACGCTATTTCGTAACGCTGGAGCATTAATGCTCATATTTTACAGACAACTGCAGCATGTTGGAGACATCTGACAGCTTCAACATCTATGTAACTTCAAATACACTGGGCATTACGCAGCAGCTAGTACTATGCATAGTTATCCTGGCTTACTCAGTGCATGCGCGCGCGCGCAGCTCTAGTCGCCAGCCGTGTCATCCTTAATTTACGCGTCGTGTAAGCACCACCGAAAATAAATCATTTCCAGTCGCGCCGGTCGAGAACCTCATATATCCAGCAGAGAATGACGACTACGGACATACGACGTTCGGCACGTAACCATGGAGCTGTCCGATATGAGGAGTCCGATAGCGAGAGCGATGGTAAGTCGACTTAGGGATCGATATTTTAAATTAAATTCGCTGACCAAAAATGTACCTGAAGAGCAACAAATTTCCAAACGAAGTAAACAAAACAAGACGGCAAGGTATGCGACGCGTAATCAGCAAAATTACGTGGTCCCTGTGGATGAGGTGATGGAAAACTATCTCTATGATATGTTGCAGAGTGAAGACGGTGCCATTGTGGAGTCTGTCAAAGGCTGGGTTGATGGATTTGATCAGACACCATTACAATGTGTCAAGGATCTCGTCAACTTTGTCCTCAAATCAAGTGGATGCGAAATCGAAATCCCAGTCCACGAGATTGAAGAGCCTGATAGTGCACCCACGACATTGAATCAGCTTCAAAGTCAGGCTCATCAGCATATTCCCATGGATTATCCCATCATCTCAAAAGAAAAAAAATTCAAAGGGTTTAGAAACAGGTTTTCGGAATTCTTTTCCAAACTCATACAAGTTGCCCATTCTTCCTCTGTTCTATATGATAATGAGGATTTGTTGGTTCATATTAGAACGTGGATCGTTGCAATGTCTTCTATGGGGTTGCGAGCTATTCGTCACACAACTACTGTGGCTTTATTGGCCATGATGACGGAATTGTGCAGGCTACGAGCAGAGTTACAATCGTCAATCTCCACTCAGGAAAAGAGCAAAAAACGGGCAAACGCCAAAACTACAAAACAGGCGCAGGAACGCGCCAAAAAGATGGATAAGATTATTGACGATTTCTACAATCAAGTGTTCATGCATCGTAGCAAAGATATTGATCCAAAGATTAGGAAAGATTGCTGGAAGTTTCTCGGATATGCCACTAGAACCTACCGTGAAAAATATCTCAACAGTGCCTCTCTCAATCGCTTCTCTCACGCACTTTCGGACCCAGACCATTCCGTCCGCTTGGAAGCCATCCACGCTATTCAAAAATTGGAATCACCAAATGTGGAAGCTCAGCTTAGGACTTTTACAGCGCGCTATATGTCTAGGTTTATAAAAATGGCAGTCCATGACTCTGATTTATCCGTTAGACGAGCGCTTATTGACCTGCTGTTAGAAATCTCGTCGAATGATGAAACTTCCATATCAGAGGACGAAATGAAATCGATAGTATCTCTCATCTTTGATATGGATACTAAAGTGAGACTTGGTGCAGCAAAATTTTTAATCATTTCTGTGACGGATGACCAACCAGAAATGTCTAATCTGCCTCTAATTCTCTCAAAACATCAACTGGATGAATCATGGGTCCACTTTAAATTGTTGGCATCAGAGTTAGCTTCTCTCGCCGAACAAGAGGAGAATCAATACAATGCAACTGCTGAGGGGATCAGACCAGTAGAAGAGCTCCGTCATCTTTTTGAGATGTCCCCCCCGACAAACCGAATTGTAAGCGTAGCAAAGTCTATCAAGGAAGCGTCCCTAACGCAATTGGTGGATGAGTGGTCGTGGACGTCGTTATCCGAATACCTCAGGTATGATTTTACTTCAGTGCAAAACAAAGAAGATCGGGACCATCTGGTGAAGCTACAATTAGAGGAACGTGAGAAACTTATTTTGTTAGATGTACTGCAGGGGTTTATTAATCATTGGATTGACGGTCCGGATTCCAAAGCCTCGAAAAAAGCTCGTAAGACTAGGGCGGAGCTTGAAAGCGAAATGTTGGATATTGAACATGCACAGAGTCAGTTGGTTGGAGAAGTCCCTAAACTATTAGGTGAATTCAAAGCCTCTCCCGAGGCCGTAGTCAAAGTGATTCGAATCGCATGCCTTATCGATCACAACGCATACCTCACCTCGAACCGAGAAACTGAGCAAAAGGAGTTGCTCAGGGAGATTGTCAAACAATACGAAACACATGCCCCACTGGACATCCTAACGGAATGCGCAAGATTCTTTAGCCGGGCGCTTAAGGTTAAAGAGTTTGAAGAGACAGTGAAGGATGAATTAGACAGATATTTGAGTCTTGCAAAGGGTGAACTGGTTCACCTTCTGCAGTCCGACGCATTATCCTCTGATTCTCTTACTCCAATACTTACCAGGTTCGAATACCTCTCCTACCTTGTTGATACCACCAAGCTCTTCGAGGACCCAATTAATGGGTCAGCCAGGGAAACGTTGGCCAGCCTCTTGTTGGACTCTGTAGACCCAATATCAGAGAACGCCCTCACTGACAAATATTTACAAGTCCTTTCTGGTGTCTTTCGATGCTATGTATTATGGAAACTTTTTATTTATCTCACTGAATTCTCCTCAAGCACCAGCACCGAAGATTATGATGCAGAAATTTTCAATTCGATTCTGGATAAGATCCAAACTGCCTCGATAGTCCCACCTGGTGTGTTGAAAGGGTTGCACGAAAAGGAAATGGATCCAGAATTTGATCAAACTTTCTACACTGTCATCAAATGCAATCTACTTGATATGTTCACAGCCCTGAGAAGTCTAAATGAACAAATCAGCCGAGACTCCTACGGGTCGAAGGTTTTACAAAACGTTGATGTAGAACTCTCGATGGAATCTAAAAAAGATATCATGTTACTTTATATCAGCAAGGAAAGGGAATATTTGAGAGAAGCTGGGCATATCGAGAGGGCCAAGGAGAATGAAGTTGATAAGGCGGTTTTGGAGCACGACGCGAGAAACAAAAATGATCAAGAAAATGAAAGTGATGACGAAATCGATTTGGAGAGTGATGATGAAGATACCCATGGAGGTGGAGAAAATGATAAATCAGACGAAACTATAGAAGGTCATAATGCAAAACTGGTGATCTTAGACTTCGAGCTCTGTAAGCTAGCAGCAAAAGTTGCGCTATCTGGACTAGTAGGAGTCATTGGAGAAGATTTCATCGATCGTTTAAAACTGAATTCTCACATTCTTTCTGCAAGGTATCAACGCTCGGTTGTCAACACCGTTCTTGATCCTAAGGATCGGCCAGGCAGGAAGATTAACAAACGACGAAGAGGTGAGCAGGAACCAGAAAATGATAATGAGAATGAACCAGAGCCAGTGAATGAAATTGAAATTGAACACGGTGATAATGATAAGGATCAGCCACAACCTCCACAGGCGGATGTGGATGATTTGGATTTGAACCTTGATGACGACGATGATGAACAGATGAGAGATCTTGACGTGCCGTCAGAAGCGGAAGCTGAAGAGTAATGTAAATTATGTTTTATTTTTATTGATATCTATTGAAAATGATAATTAAAATTCTAGCACAGTTTGAGTGGTGGTCTTTAATTCGATATAACGTATTAATGCATTAAAAATATCCAAACTATTATTACACTATTACTTGGATTTCACAAAGGCTTGCTCCGCCAATGACTCCAATGCTTCTAAATCTCCACTCTTTGCGCACATGTCTCTAAAGATACTATCCTCCTTTTGCAACAGGGTATGTGGTTTATCATACTCTACAATTTGACCTTGGTCCATAACAAGAATCATATCATAATCAATAATAGATCTCAAACGGTGCGCAATAGTCAATAGAGTTGTCTGTGTGAATTCATCTCTGATCGTTTGTTGAATTCTAGCATCTGTGTCGTAATCAATGGAGGCTGTAGCTTCGTCCAGCAAGAGTACCTTCGGTGCTTTCAACAACGATCTAGCCAAACACATCAGCTGTCTCTGTCCCTGCGAAAGATTGTTTCCGCCTTCTGTAACTGGGGATTCTAAATCCATAAATTGATTGACATTTTCGCCTTCTGTGTGTTGGACAACAGCTCCAGACTCTGGAATGCTTGAAATTAAATGAACTCTTCTTAGAGCTTCAAAAATGTCTCTCTCAGAATATTGGTTGAACGGATCTAAGTTTGATCTGATAGTGCCAATAAAGAGTGTTGGATCCTGTGGGATAATAGCCAGGGACTGTCTCAGGTCTCTTAAGCCTAGTGTCGAAATATCAATTCCATCAATCTTAATACCACCAGTGTCAGCTTCCAAAAACCGGAACAAAGCAGTGATAATGGTAGATTTTCCTGCCCCTGTTCTACCAACAATACCAACTTTGTTGAATGATTCAACCTTGAATGTTGCGTTTTTAATGACAAGTGGCAACTCTGGTGCATATCGAAGAGACAAGTTGTTAAATTCAATCTCTCCCTTGATAGGCCAGTTAGGAGGTGGGCGGTTGTCTTCAATTACTTGCTCCCCTTCAGGTTCAATAGTGGTGTATTCCTGCATACGCTCCACTGAGTTCATTGTCATTTCAAGTTGTGCATATAACCTGACTACCCAAAGGATGTTTTCATTAAATGTCAGTGCATATGACAAGGAAAGACCTGCTAACCCAGAATCAAGACGATCTAAGCTCAGAATAATGAATGCAGCAGCACCAAATGCAACTAGCGCACTTCCGAGATCAACTCTGAGGGAAAGCCATCTGTTCGCTGACCATAAATAAAAGAATGGACGGCTATTATCATCGATTCTTCGCATATTCTCACGAACAAATCTTCTCTGGTCTCCATAGGCACGGATCGTTGCAACGCCAACAAGAGTCTCGCCGAAATGTTGATAGATTGGTGATTTTGTAACCGAATCAATTCGCTTGAGTTCTCTGGACGCCGCAAGATATAGTACCGCAATAGCATAGTAGAGTACAAAAATGAAGACACCAGCAAACAAAAATCCTGGAGTAATTACAACAATAAGCCCCGCAATGGACAACGCGGATAGAATGCAGTGGCAGAATCCGATGGCAACTGCAGCAAGATCTTGGTCCACACCTTCAACATCCTTGGAGAACCTATTCATGATACGACCAATTGGAGTAGAATCGAAAAATCGGATTTTGGCACCCAAAACAGAGTTCATCAGTTCACTGAATAGCGTTCTAGATGCTTTTAGAGCACCCGAAAATGCAATGAGCTCTCTAGTAGTCGCAACAAGCAAAGAGACAATACCAATCAGAACATAAATGGACAAATAATAGATAGTTGACTGTTGTTGTGTGCTGTCCATAATAGTTATTTCATCAGTAGAATTACTGAAACCCCACGACTTTGCGAGATGTGAAAACGATGTGACCATCAGCTTGTCCGTGTTGTATGGAATCCTGCCGAATTCAGAAATCAGTTGCGTCTTACTCGCCAAGCCTTTGATAGTCCATTCTCTAATCCACCAAGAAAGTAAGATATTACTGGCCTGATACAATCCAAAAATGCCAATTAGTAATACCCAGAAACCCTTGCCACCCATTGCCTTGATGTAGCCAAGGTAAACCTGTTTATCAACATAACCTGTAGATGATGTTTCTTCCTGGATCAACTTTGGCGGAGCTGGTTCACCGTCACCATCTTCATCCGACAATGCACCCGCAGCGGCCTTGTCACGATTGCTCTTCTTCTTTTCGGTCTTCAGTTTCTTCTTCAATTCATCGGCCATAGATTTACTTTTCTTCGAGCTGCCGGCAAGGTCAGTAGAAGATCCAACACGAGAAGCAAGTTGCGAGGTATTTTGAGAGACACTGGCGCTCTGCTTAATTAGATCATCTTCGCCCAGTGCGCCGCTAGAGACAACAGCCATTGGATTGCCGTGTGCCTTCACTCTACCATTTTCCATAACAACAACCTGAGAGGCCTGAGTAATGGTGAGAGCAACATTGTGAGAAACCAAAATGATAGTTCTTCCCTCAGTGATTGGACCAGTCAAACAGTTGTCATAGATGGCCAAAGCAGTGTGAGAATCTACAGCACTCAAACAATCATCCAACAGCAAATGCTTAGATCTAGAGTACATGGCTCTTGCCAATGAAATACGTTGCTTCTGTCCGCCAGACAACGTGATGCCCTTCTCACCAACTTCGGTTTGATCGCCAGCTTCCAAAATTTCTAAATCTCTCTTTAGAGAGCATGCTTCAATGACTTCATTGTAACGATCCTCGTCATAATCACTTGCAAAGAGGATGTTATTCTTCAAGGTATCATTAAGTAGCCAAGCTTGTTGTGAACAATACGCAACGGTTTCACACAAGCCAGTTTCAGGGTCCATCGGAACATCCTCTCGGCTTCGTCCACCAGGAAGGAAAACTTTGCCCTCCATCAGATCCATCTCACCCAATAACGCCATCAAAAGAGAAGTTTTACCACTACCTGTTGGGCCCACAATAACAGTCATTTCACCAACTGGGAAACTGATGTTAACATCACGAATCTTGAAATCGTAACCACCTTTGGCGACAGGCGTGGTAGGAGCCGCAGCAGTTTCGTTCAAGGGGCCAGCATTCTTATTCCACGAGAAGGTTGCGTTTTCAAAGCCAATGTATGGAGAATTCGGACCACGAGCTTGCTCAGGTCTCAATTGGTTGTACTTGTCAGTTTCATCTTCGCTCAAGAACTCGTCAACACGATCAATAGAAACTTTACCCTGAAGAACATTGCTCAACATGTCCGCAATTTGATCCATCGGAACCTTCATAATGTTGAACAAAGTCATAGCGGTAAACGCAATTGGACTTGTCAAAGTCTTCTTTTGAATCAGGGTGTAAGACGCAAACGAGACAACTGTGACAACAATTGGCGTACCAAACCAAATGGCTGCTCCGTACGCCCACAGAGCATATCTCTTCCAAAGAACCTTGAGTTCACGTTCACGAACATCATTGACACCTTTGGCAAATTTGTCTTCCCAGCCAAAGTATTTGATAATACGAATGGATTGTAGCAATTCATTGGTCTTCTCAACTCGTTCGTCGGTAACAGACATCAACTCATTTTGATACCTGGCAAACGTGCGCGAGAACCAGTAGTTCAGCGGGAACACTGCAAACATGCCAATGGCACCAACAGCTGCACTCCAGTCAAGAACCAAGTATAACAGCGATATACAGAGGATGATTTGGAAACTACCAGAAACAAAATAATGTAAATATCCGCAAATTTCCGATACTTTGAAGGCATCAATGGCCATCAAGTTGATGATTGCACCAATATTTGCTTGGCCGGTTGGTGACTTGATTTCATTACCTTCGTCATCAACTTCCGTATCATTCTTCTTTTCACCAAGTCTCTTTGGCTCCCCACCGGCTGAAACTTTTCTTCGAAGTGCCTTTGCGTAGGCCTCTCCAATGATGATGGCTCTCATGCGGATACAGATTCTTCTGCCAATGAAAAGTGCCTGGCCATTCAGCATACTGTCGATTAAGGTAATTGCGAAGATTCCCAAAACATACAACCATGCCACAGATTTTGGAGCCACCGATGGATTATCGACGTATTCAAGAATTGCCTTGACCAAGATTGCTGGGACAAACACAGTCAACGAGAACAGAATGGCATACATCCCGGCGAGAGACAATTCGAATTTGAAATGCTTGACCAATTTCAAAACGAGAGAGGAATTTTTCTTGATCTGTCTGAATTTCCGCAACACATAGAACGCGTGGTCATCTTCTCGCAAATCCCAGACGTCGGCAAGGGTCAAAGTCTTTCTGTAACCTTGAAAGATCATCTTATTGACGAAGGAGAATGTGATTAGAGAGAACAATGATGTTACCGGCTCGTTCGATGGCACAATTCCTGGTGTGATATAGAGTCTAGGGGCTTGGTTACCGAAGCGAGAAGTAAAAGTCAAGACCATCAACCCACTGCACAAAAGGAAATTCGCGATATAATAATTGGCAGCCTGTGGACTGGCAACATTCTTCAGGAGAGCTGATCTTAACGTTGGAAGGGAGAGCACCCACAATGCGCTATAAATACAAGTACAATGGTACCAGATACCGCCCGGCAAGACTGCTGTCGACTTTGAATACGTCAGTCTGGCAGAGACTAAACAAAAGATATAAATCCAGAGCATCAGTGCCATCTTCGGAGTGCGTGGGTACGAGTCCTCCCATTCCTCATTGATGGATGGCCATGTGATTGCCATAAATGCTAAGCAGACCTGAATTGCTACCACTAGCCATTCCAACACCAGGCGGATCCGTTCGGATGTCGATCGTACAACAGTCGCAATATACACGTTCGAGCTTTTATCTCTACCACTTTCAACTAAGTCTTCTTCACGTTGCTGTTGTTGTTGATTCGACTGTTGCGAATTGAAAATAGACCCATAGGTTGCAGTATTCTGCTGAATATCCTCGTCTTCTCGTGCTAACAACGGCTTAGACGCAGAATCCCTGGAGAAGCTACTTCGTTCATAGAACCACCGCCGTATCTTTGGCAAAAGCGTCAATCCTAAAACTGCTCCGGATACGCTACCAACAACTGTATATGCCACAGCCTCAAAATACCTAGAGATCAAACGAGGTTAGTGCATACGCCCAAACATGATCATTATCTGGCAATCTTACCAATGCCTGGCACAAACTCTCAAATCATCACCTTGCCATATAGGACCGGAACACATTCCCGTCGGTCCTGCCATGTTTAAATCACCAACGTCTGTTATTACCTTTTCTTATGTTGCTGTTTTTTTTTTTGTTTCCTTTTTATTTTTAAAATTTTCTTATGCTTTCTTCTCTTTCTGATTTCACTCAACTATCTTTAATTGTAATTCCTTGAATCTTCCATTCCGGCCCAAAGCGGCCTATATGTTCTTATTAATGTTATTATTATACTATAAAACTCCTGGTGGACTAATATAAGTGAAGAACGCAAATTGAGGGATCTTCCAAAGAGAAAAATATATCAAGATCGGCCTTATCGCTTCGTTCTCCGACAACGACAAAAAAAAAAAAAAAAAAAAGAACCCGATCTGCGCGCTAATTAGCGGCCGGCCGCGCGTTCGTTCGCCAGCACCCAATCCCCTATTACTCATGATGGATACAATATTGCATAAAAAAAAGGGAGCGGGCGGGTACGATCGCCGAAAACGCCGGGGAGTGGCTGGCACGTTTCCGCCGAAAACGATTGTCACATCACTGAAACCGTACTCGTGCCCTCGTGGAAGCGTGCTCTAAAGACTCGGTTCGCGTTTGTGAACATGCCCTCTTTCAAACTGACGACAATAAATTGCGATCCTTGGAACCGGGTCTTGATGATGTGACCGATGTTCTGGGTATGATGCAAATCCAATGCTGCATCCACTTCGTCCAGAATGTACATTGGAGCGGGCTTGAACTGCAGTAGCGCGAGGATCAGCGAAAGTGCGATCAGCGATCGCTGACCTCCACTTAACTCGGCTAATCCGTCTTTCCACACTTTCCCCAATGCAACCTTAACCTCCAGCCCCTCAGTAACATCCTTCCCCTCAGGCGGAACAAGCTTCGCGAATCCCCCTGGCAGAAGATCCCCAAATATTTGACCCAAATCTTCTGAGACTTTTTCCCATGTCTTTACCAATGCTTTCCTCTTGTAATCATTGAGGGAAATGATGGTCTCTTCAATCTTGGTCTTGTCCTTTTCAATCGTCTGAATCATTGTTTTGAGCGACGTCTCTTTTTTCTCCACGTTCTCAATCATGTTCATGACCTTCGGGTTGACAGTGTTCTTCATGCCGTGGATTCGTTCTCTCAGCTTTTTGAGACGATTTCGACATTCACCAATGTTCACATCATTGAATGCATAAGGGGTTCCTGCTACTCCAAAGTATCTAGTCTCGTTAGTATGGTGGTTTTGATTTTGTGTTTATAAACTCACTGTTTTTGATCAATCCAATCGTATTCCTCTTCCAATTTATTCAGTGCACCCTTATACTGTTCATATTCCTTTGTAACCTTCTCAATGGAATGGGATAGTTGTTGACTTTCCAATTTACATTCAGTGACAAATTTGCTCTTAGTGGAAAGAATGCGTTCAGTCTCGACCAATTCATCATCTATCCCAATCAGCGTAGCTTTTTCCGCATCAAGACGCTCCTGTGCGTGTTCTTGGTCGATTTGAGATTTTTCATATTGTTTTTTGAGTTCGCCTAGCGTTGTATTCATATCCTCAATGCTACTGGTTTTTTCCTTCAACTGCTCCTGATAAGAAGCCAAATCGTCTCCAAGTTGCCGACTTTCAACCTGGACCGTCTGGAAACGTTCCAGCTTTTCGCGAACCAGCTGATTTTGTTGGGAAATTTCTTCTTGAAGCTCTTCGACCCGCTTCTTTAATTCTTCAAGCTTGCCTCCTTTGTCGTTTTTAAACTCGGCCATGTCTCTTTCGATTCGATCAACTTCTTCACTGCTGTTCTGAATTGTAGCTTCGTTTTCTTCGATCTGCTTTGATAGAGCCTCCATTTCGCTTTGCCGTTCATTATACTTTTTAATGGCGTCAGCACTGGGGCCTTCTTCAATTTCTCTCTCTGCGAGCTTGATTTCGTATTCCTTCAGATCCATTTGTTTCTTAATATCCTTACAACGATTCGTCAACTCTTCCTGCGCCTTAATATCTTTCCGGGCATCTTCCAAATCGGCTCGCTTATCCTTCAATTGAGTATTCAAGTCGTTATATTTTTGCATTGTGATCAAAAAGCCACCCGACCCGGTGTTTCGACTGCCACCAGATAATGTCCCCTGTGGATCATAAATATCGCCATCCAAAGTGACAGTCTTTACTCTCACACTTGGGTCGAAAGTGACCTTCTTGGCAGACTCGGCATCTTGACAAATCAACGTGGATCCAAACACAAACTCCATAGCGGCCAGGACTGAGGTATCGTAGCCAATTAGATTGAGAGCCAGGTCGACCTTTCCTGGTGCCAGGTTTTGTGCAGCCCCGAGCTTTTCGGCAGAAACTTTAAATGCCGAAATCTTGTTCAAGGGAATAATGGTCACTCGTCGTCGTAACTGTCCCTTTTGAAGTAACTGAGAGGCAGTCGCATCAGTATCAACAACAACGTGATACATTCTACCACCAGCGCACACTTCCAGAGCTGTTGCGCCTTTGTAATTCTTCTTGTCCAATGTAAACAGTTGGGCAACCACACCTTTGACACTGGATGGGTTAAACGTGGGAGATGGCTTAGAATATTGAAACTCAATGTTTGACACTTTTCGCTTCAATTCTTCAATTTCTCGTGTGAGAGATTTTATTTCACTCACCAATGATGACTCCTTGGCTCGCAATTCGTCCATTTTACCAGGAACCCAGCCCTGTTGTTCCAATTGGGTCTTGAAATCAGCGCATTCAGACTTCATCTTCTCAAGGTTATCCAGCGTAGCCTTGTTTTCCTTCATTGCCTTGTCAGTCTTTTTCTGATCTTGATTCACCATGTTTTCCAAGTGTTCCATGCGTACTCTGGCCTTTTCCGCTGCCGTCTTTGCATCATTAACCATTCTGCGGGCTTCTTCCAACTGATTCGCATAACCGCCTTCGCTCCCAGATTTGGATGAAACCCCCGTCTGGAGGGATTGCAAAAGTTCTTCCTTTTTGGCAAGTTCCTCATTCAAATTCTTAAGGTTGGTTTTGGAATTTTCATATTCCTGTTGGACCGAATTGAACATTTCAGTGCCTTCGGATATTCGTTTTTCCATCTCGGCAATTTGCCTCTCGATTTGTGTCTTCTTTTCAACTTCTTCTGTGATGTTATTCTGTCGCAATTCAATAGAAGTGTTGATCCTGGCCACTTCTTGGGAGACCTCTTTAAGCTCTCGTTCAAGTCCTTGAACCTTGCCACCTTTTTGAATTTGATCCTCCCGTTTCCTTCGCAAGTTGTTGATTTCTTCTTGTAACGTTTCGATCTCGCCATTTGTCTTGTTCATGGATCGTTCGGATTCTTCGAGCTTTGCACGTTTCGAATTGAGTTCTTGTTCTTGAACTTGAAGTTGTTCGGAATAACGCACATAGTCATAAGAGCCAACCAATTTCTCAACCCGCTCGAGCCCCGATTGAGTCTCTTGGAATTCCAAAAATGTTCTCTTTTCATTTCGTAGGTTCTCCAGTTTCGGCTCAATCTCTTCATTTAACAGCGCCAGAATCTCATCGACTTTCTTATCCTTCTTTGCCATCGTTTTGAGCGCCTTTTCTCGCCGTTCTTCGAACATCCGTGTGCCGGCAGCTTCTTCGATTAATGCTAATAATTCGGTGGCCTTCATGTTGAGAACTTTGGTGATCCTACCTTGCATAATGAGAAAGTTTGGGTTGTTGATGTTTAATTGAACGGATTGAAAAAGTTGCTGGACCGTCTGCTGCTGTGCACGATGACCATTGATCAAAAATTTTGAAGTCCCGCCAAGTACAATCTGTCTGGTGACTGAAATCTTGGATTGGTCTTCAAACCCGATTGGGCTTTTGGATCTGTCCGAATTGTCAAATACAATAGACACACTGGCCTTTGTAACACCAGCCTGGCCTCGCTTGTAGATCAAATCCTGCAGGTTCTGGGCCCGCACGGTGCTCATGGTGGTGATACCAAGCACAAAACAGATTGCATCCAAAATGTTTGATTTCCCAGAACCGTTGAGCCCTGTGATACAGTTGAAAGAGGTGTCCCACCCGGAAATGACGGTTCGTGTCGCGTACGACTTGAATCCATCTATAATCAGCTCCTCGACCTTCATAAGTCCGTCGTTGAATATGGCCTTTTACAGGGGAAGTTGATCTAGTGATAATATTATTTTTGTTTTCATCGCGCGTCTGTTGTTGTGGTAACGCGTGTCTGCCACAGGAATGCGGTTGTCCCGGCAACGATGCGGCGGCGAAGTATGACGGGTTTAATTAATTCATTACCGTCGAGAGCGAAAAATAGTATCTAGTCGTGACGTGGATGAGGTTTAGAGCGCCATATATCTTTTATATACTTTGGTGTGTGAGCTACTTGTTTATTCAGATGTCATAGTGTGCATGTCGCACGTTTGGTTTGATTTGTCGATGGAGAGGTATGACATATGCATATAGAATGGTAGTTCAGGGTGTGTATGCATATTGTTGATTCTGTCACACAATGACACACATGACATTCTGAGAAACTGCAACGGAAAACAGAACCTTTATTGTATGTATATACATGGTGGGAACTAGCTAGCTATGCATGTGCATAAAACACTAAATTGAGTTCTGTAGGTACACTCTCTGGAGGGCTCACCATACACACGCTGGACAGATATTCAAAACAACACAAATCTCAGTTCAATTCGCTCATTTCGGAAAATATAGTCAATTTGACTGCACGCTTTACCCCGAACCAACCAGTGCTTTCGGTCCTTTCTAGAAAAGAACAGCCACCCGCGGGCAAACTTCGCACGTGCACGCGACGGCGGTGCGGTTCGACGCTCGCGAGCCAGCCGTGTACGCCGGCCCGATGACTGTTTAAGAACTCCGGCAAGGTGCCGATCACCGGTCGTACCTATCGTTAAAATTAAATCAGCGCAGAATAATTATTGATCGCTTCACATATCACACATAGGACATGGCGAGCGGCACAATAAGTTATGGCAATATCGGGAGCTATCTCGGGTTTTGCTTCCTATCGATAGGGTTCTTAGTGTTCCTGTCTTCTACGCAGCCGTTTGTGCTGAGAGAATTGCTTTCTGTCAAAAAGGGCCTGGGTGATAAGGTTGGGATCCTTGCATTTTCGGATGAAGCCCTGTCTATAATTCTGTGTCCACTATGGGGGGCCCTTAGTGACAAGATTGGTACCCGACCAGTGGCCACTGTGGGGATATTTATCATTGGAGTAAGCATAGCGTTATATACGACTGCGCAGACGGTGTACCCAGGGTTACTTTTAATGAGACTGCTCTTTGCAGTTGGCGGTTCGGCGTGCACTGCAATGATCACTGCGATTCTGACAGAAATGAGCACCTTAGGCGCGTTCAATTTTGGACGAAGAAGCAACAACCCCAGTGCTGTTTCCCACCAATATGCATACTCCCCATTGTTCACGTCGGATTCGGAAGAAGGTGTGGATCATAACGACCCATCTCCCGAGTATGGACGTAAGACGCACAATGGGAAATTAGCCGGACTGGTTGGGACGTTTACTGGATTAGGGGCCATTGGGGCGGTGACGCTGTTGTTGCCGCTGCCCACAAAACTTGGTTCTTTGGAGAGGGCCTATTATCTTGTGGGAGCGATTGCAATGGCCTCCTCGGTCGTTTTGTTCTGTGGACTCTATCGAGACCGGACCAAGTCCATCAAGAACTGGCTGCATGGACTGCCCACGTCAATTTCGATATTCGATGAAGCGGCGTTGAACTTGACCGAGGCAGACAGTAAAGTGCCCTATATCGACCTTATCAGGCAGGGATTTGCAAGTTCGTTTGAAGACCGCCGGATATTTGTCGGGTATGTTGGCGGATTTGTGGCGAGGTCATCGTCAGTGTTGACCACTCTCTTCATCCCGCTGTTTGTAAACATTTGGTTCTACAAACAGGGCAAGTGCAAGCTCAAGGATGTTCACGACCCGGCTTCTGAAATCAAGCAAACATGCCAGGATGCATATGTATTGGCTGCCATCCTAAGCGGCATCTCCAGCACGGCCACACTTGCGTTCGCCCCGATTTGGGGGTTCTCTAGCGACCTTATCGGTCGAAACAAGACTATTGTGCTGTCGGCGGTTTTTGGATTTATCGGGGCTACAGGATTCGCCTCATTGGAGAGCCCTAGGCAACCGGCGGCCTTTGTCATGGCGGGCTTTTTAGGCGCAGGCCAAATTGGTGCTATCGTCTTGTCAATGTCATTATGCACCGATATGAAGCGGCTCTACAGCGGAGCCATTGCCGGAGTTTACTCACTCTACGGAGGAGTGGGCATTCTGATACTCTCGCTAGGCGGAGGATACATTGCCGACACTAATCCAGCCGCGCCATTTGCCATCATGGCAGCCTTCTACGCGCTGTGGATCATGGCGACTTTATACTCACAACGGGAACTAATTAACGATAAACTACGCTTCCTGGGGATCCAGCGGAGAATTAGACTTGTAAACGACAATAGCGAAACCTAATATAGCGGTTGCCTTTTCCTTTTTCTTTTTTTTTTTTTTTTCTCATAATAATATTCAAACGTATTACTACACATGATTACTTTAATCCTTCTTTTGGGTACCTCTGAGAAGACCGGTTCTTCTAGCGGCAATGAGACCAGCCTTTTGACCAGCAACAGCTTCTCTGGAAATGGTGGAAGCCTTACCAATGTGTTGATGGTTACCACCACCGTGAGGATGGTCGACTGGGTTCATGGCAACACCACGAGTCTTTGGCCACGAGTTTCTCTTGACCTTGTATTTGTGGAAGGCGTTACCGGCCTTAAGGAGAGGCTTGTCGATACGACCACCACCGGCAACAACACCAATGACACCTCTGGCAGTAGATGGAACAACCTTCTTGGCACCAGATGGCATCTTCAGTCTGGTCTTACCCTCTTCGTGGTTGTGACCAATGACAATAACGTAGTTACCAGAGGTTCTGCCCAAAGCACCACGGTCACCAGCCTTCTCTTCAACGTTGGTAAGAATGGTACCTTCTGGGACGGAAGAGAGTGGGAGCACGTTACCGACGTTCAAAGAAGCCTTCTTACCGGCGTAGACAAACTGTCCAGTGTAAAGACCTTCGTTAGCGATGAAAGTTTCTTCACGGATTCTGTACTTGTATGGATCACGGAAGGCAACCTTGGCGAGAGGAGCACCTCTACCTGGGTCGTGGATGATTTGCTTAACGACACCTCTGATGTATCCGTGACGTTCGGCATAGTCGTAGGTTCTGAGCTTAGCAGCACCCTTTCTCAAACGGGTGTGCGAGGTGAAAATGGAACCAGCACCTTTTCTTTGGTTGCGAATAACTCGACCCATCTTTTAGTGTTAGTTTGGCGGTGTTGTGTGTATACGATGAGAGTATGAAAATATCCTTTACAAACCTTCGAGGCGCTGAGTGAGTGGGTCGGTTGCGTTTGGGAAATTCTTTCTCCTGCCTAATCGGGCAATGTGGCCGGCCTAGGCCCACCACTGAAAAAAGCAGTCACATAAATCTGAGTCCAAGTATTCCACCCGCGGTTCGCGCGAAATATCTGTCCAAACCCTAACCTCGGCTGTATTTGCTTTTTCTCAATTTTCCACGAGTATGCATAATTAGTTAATCCGGGGCTGGTGTGCAGGAGTGTTTTAGAGATTAGAAGATGATGGTGGGGGAGATATGTTATATTGTTCGAGGAATGCGTAGAGAGTTTTTTGATGCTTTATTTTAGTGCGAATAATAATATGATATGACGATTGCTAGTCGTTGTTAGGGTGCGTATTATGCGTATCTGGTTTGATTATTGCTTTTTTTTTTTTTTTTTTACGGTTTGTAGACTTTGGATTTAATTGCGTAAGTTTCCCATTTACATACATACGCTTGTAGCTCGCTTAACCGCAATAAACGGAACAATTGTATCTTGGCTTGTTTATATATGCCATATACACGAACAAAAGGTATTGCCAGGCAGATTAAACAGTGGCTACTTGGTTCTCAGGGTATGCATATGACATATGCATAGGCATGATAATCACTAATCCCATATAGAAATTGTGCGATTTATCAACCGCCCTTAGAAATAAGCGCACGACACACGATGGCGGTTCGGTGGAAATTCCCGTATGACCGAGCTCTATGACATAGTAGAACGAATAGCGGTTTACGAGCTATGCCAATATATATTGTGAAGTAGATATATTTCAGCCTAGCGTACCCTGGGACGGCTTTCTTTTTGCCGAAAGAACATCAGGGAATTTGCAACTGAGCCTCCCAGAGCAACCTTTTTTGCTTCTTTTTCGGAGAAAAAAGAAGCCCCGGAGGCAACGCACGTGGCGTGCGCTATAATACGGAACGCAATTGTCCCACACGCTGTCTTCTTTCTAGAAAAAGAAGCAAAAGGGCTACCGACGGCCTAACCGTGCTTTATCCACGCCTCCGAAGATACGCACTCCTCGGTCAACTAAACTGGTCTACATTTGACTGTGTTATTCAAAAGGTTCAACTGAAAATATAGTCAATAAATACATAATGTCACTCAGGCCTTGTCCTTATCCTCGTCAGACTTGTCCTCCTTCTTGACGTCCTCCTCTTTGGACTCATCATCAGCAGAAGTCTCAGTTTCCGGTTCCTGCTTGGCAACCTGGACTGCGATGGTAATATCCTCACGGAACTTGGTGTCATTGTACTTCTCAATGGCCTTCTTCTGGGTGTCTTCGTCAGCAAGCTTGACAAAAGCGTAGGTCTTTGGTGGAACGCGGATGACACCTTCCTTGGTGAAGACACGTCGTGGAGGAGACGCCGCAATCTTGATGTTGGAGGGGCTAATGTCCTTGAAGAATTCCTCGAGCTCTGGCTTCTTGACGTTCTTTGGCAAGCCAGTCACGAAGATAGTATCTGTCGAATCAGGAAGATCCTTGGTCTTGACAGTCCGCTTCTTTTGTTCTTTTTGCTTTTGCTTTGACTTTTTTGGAGCCTTCTTGGATTCGTCCTCCTTGGACTCGTCATCAGCACCTCCGTTAGCCTCCTCATTCTCGGATGAAGAGGCTTCAGCAGGCTTGGAGGGCTTCTCCTTCTTCTCTGCCTTGGTAGCAAACTTGATAGACAACTGTCTTTCCAAAAGGGTAGCACCTTGCATCTTGTCGACCACGGCTTGGGCTTCCTCAGGAGTAGACAACTCCACAAAGGCAAAGCCAAGCTTCTTGAAGAAGGGCTTCCCGTTACTAGACGTTTTCTTGACTTTGGGGATGTTCACGGTCACGACAGTGTAATCGCTGAACAGCTCCTGAATCTGTGGCGCGGTCGCCTTGAAAGGCAAGTTTCCAACATAGACTCTCTTGGCCTCTTTTGGTTGTTGGGTGGCGGCACCGTTGGCATTAACGTCTGTAGACATGATGAATATTTAGAAGAACAAACTACTACAACTACTTGTTGCTGTTGTGGACAATTGACACTTTCTTGTTTTTGTGGTGTGGTGTGTTAAGGGGAAGGATGGAACGTTCCCGAAAGATGCTCTATAGTTACGTGATGGTTCCGAACTTGGGACAATAGGGTTAGGTTTTTACATCATCAACCGCAGCGACAAAGCTCGCTTCATTGACAACATGAAAATGATATACGGGCACCCTACTAAAATAAGGGCATACTGCTAATAATAAATCAATTTATTATCATTATTTGGTTTTTTGGTTGTGGTTGTCTAGGCAGAGGTGTCACGGCCAAGGGAGAGGGCCTTGGCGGTTCCGTGAAGAGCGTGCTTGTGGTTTCTTCTGAACTTTGGATCAACACCCTTCATGGAGGCGTATCTCTGGGTCTTTGGCTTACGGATACCGTTCTTGTGAGCCTTCTTGTTTTGGTTGTGGTTGGTATGGTTCTTTGACTTCGCCATTTCTGCAAACGTTCAATTAGCACTCGTCCCGTCGTCGCCTCGCACTGCAGCACTCACTTTCTATCTGATGGTGTTGACTTTAGTTGACAGTGATGGTCGAAAAACTCGCTGCGTCCTTGTTGGGACCATCCTGCGAGCTCCGGGTCGTACTTTTCAGTCCGGCCTCTTTGTCGGTCCGCCCAGCCCTAAGTGTGTCGTGTGCAAAACCCTAAGTGAGAATCCGAATGAGGAAGTGATGGACTACGCCGCATTGAATGCGGCAGGCGGTGTATGCCCTGCTGCAGCTGCAGCTGCAGCTGAAGGTAGTACAGATCTCGGGGGGAGGAGTGTGCGTGTCGTGCGTGCGAGCTTCTTTCTGGAAATGAAGCAAAAATACTGACCAATCGATTCGAGCTATCTCTTTTATTTATTTTTTTTTTCATCTCTTTTCTATTCGCGGAAAGAAAAAAAGTCATCAGAGGGAAATTCATCTCGAAGGTCCCTAGGTGTGTAATTGGCCTGAAGCGCCTTTATTTTCTAGAAAAGAAGCAAAAGCACTGATCAATTGATCTCTCCAAGCGACCTTATTTTTGCTTCTTTTCGAGGAAAAAAGAAGCTGCCGGGGAAATTCAACCCTTCGGAGAGTGTATATGCCCTGAATCCGGCCTTCTTTCCAAAAGCACAGACAGTTTTCTCCAAGTCTTTTTTTCGGAGAAACGAAGCGACAGGAGACGACGATTAACCGACATGAGCTGCGCAGTGGACAATTGAGCCCTCGAGAAAGAACCACTGCCACTTATTTCTGCTTCTTTTCGCAGAAGAGAAAACGCTGGAGGCACTACGCCTTGGTGGAATGTCTCTCATTAAAATACACGGACTATGTTAACTTATTTTGTATACTTGGAGAAGAAGGTTGGGGCAACTTCGTGGTCGACACATTCCTGCAGGTGGAAGCTAAAAAAAATGGTTAGTACTAAGTAACAGAGTGCACGCAGAGGACACAACATACAATTCTTCAACACAGTCTAAATAAGCCCAATTGTTAGCAACGAATTCCAAAAAACGACAAAATCAGTACATACCTTCTTTGTATTCCTTTTCTTCGTAGCCTGGCTCTTGTTGCTCCTTGGTCACTCTCTCGGTACATTCGTTAAAGTGATCTAAGGCGGCCTTGCAAGGACCGTTAGCAGCAGCTATAGGATCCGGTTAGTCGTCATAGCACCGCAGTCGATAGTTGAACAAACGTACCTTCTCTGACCTCTGGGAGAGGGTCTTCTGGCTCATCTTCATCTTCGTCGTCCTCTTCTTCTTCTTCAGCCTCAACGTCCTCAGCCTACACCATCCTGGGTTAGCGGAAACGGCAGCGGTGGGTGTAAATTCCAAGCCTCACTTCTTCTTCAGCTTCTTCTTCCTCAGCCTTGGCGACTGTAGGAACAACGGACTCTAAAAGGTCACTCCAAAGTTCGGTTAATCCCATGATGCTTCTATTGGTTTGGTGGTGGTAAAATTCAATGGTGTTTGGGAGAAGTAAGATTTCATCCACTAAAGCCTCGACGGTGATTGGCCAGTTGTGTCGTGGTGGGGGACTTTGTGCGAACCGCGGCTGCGCAATTTATAGAGTCTGCGTGCTTCCACTCAATTTCGGGTATACAGGTATCGTCAGTATCGTAAATGAATAGTCCTTAAATCGCGTTAAGTACGTCAGTTTGCCCAAATAGCCATATCTAATAGAGCTACATAAAAGGAAGACAACGATGCAGCATAAGGGCCGTAGAGGACGGCCTTTTTTTCGAGAGAGACGAGGCAAAAGCAGTGGTTAACAGCCTCACAGACGACCCTTTCTGCTTCTTTTTGGCGAAAGAGGAGACTCTGCCAGAGCCTCACATCATTGGCGGGCTCGCGGGACGTGCAATTGTCCTGCGGGTGGCCTTCTTTTCTAGAAACGAAGTGGGTCCACACAGCCACTTTTCTACTTATTCTTCAGGTGGACGCCTTCTCTTACAACAACCATTTGCATTCCTATAGAAAATAAATGGATACCCCACATTATTTCAATTATGTATACATTTCCTTCGGCCACTCAAGACCAAGATACTCGTCAAGTTCCAACTTGTCTTCCACTTGAAAAACCGGTAGAAGATTGTCAACAACACAATTATAAAGGTCATTTGCAAGATCCTTTTTTTTTTTGAAATCACGTTTCAACTGTCGGAGACGCTTGTTTTGCTCATCCACCTGCTCAGCCGACACTTGAATCTCCTGCATCTCGGACGACGAGTGATCGGCAATCTGCGCTTCGTGATCGGCGATTTCTTTTCGCAAAAGCTCGACCGCATTGTCGAGCTGTTGATCTGTCGGTGTCTTGCGTACGCTATACAACTCATGCTCCAGGGTTTTGATCTGTTGAGACAATTCCTGTTCCTGTTCCCTCAAGCTTTCTAGCTCAGACACGTTACACGCTTCCTGTTTCGCACAATAAATTGCTTTTTTGTTGTAAGTTTTACATACGATTTTACCCTGTGACTCGAGTGAATTCAGAGCTTTTGTGATTTTAGGTTTGGACACAAAACTATGCATATTCGACGTTACATCTGTAATGTTGTAGGGCCTGTTTTGGGCCTTTAAATAGACCAGCACTTTTTGTTCGATCTCGCCCTCAGACAGGTTCTCCTTCGCAGCAGACGCCATTTTGAAACGGAGAAGCGGTATTCGCTATGGTGGGGAAGTTGTGGAAATACAAACAGAAAAAAAAATACAACCAAAACAAATTATTATTTTTAAAGTGACAGCCAGTTTGTGTTAACGGCAGCTTAATGTTTCGGCGCATTCACAATAATTGGTAATAAACTTGTTTGTGACCACATCTGCAACATTTATTACGCAGGCACAAGGTTTTAGACATTCATTTGTAGAAGACAAGATTTGTAAAAATAAGTCTCCTCATATTGCCATTCGTAGTATTAATATATATAGCGAAGAGCTGTCGTCGTCATCTCGGGTAACAGTAAAGATGCATGTAAAGTCATTTTTCTGGTTATCAGTGTTCTCATTGTTGCCCACAACGCTCTCAGCAGGAGAGGACGAATACGCCGGATTAAACCCACAGGCACATTATATACTGGTGGTCTCCAAAATTAAACAAAAAAAGAGTGACGTTTATGCACAATACTTTGGATACGCTATTTTGGGATATTTTGCGCTGGTATGCTTGCTACGAACAATTTCGTACCTTTCATACAAGTCGGCAACCTCCATACTGAGAAGGTTTGATTCACCAATATGCCGAAAGATTCGAAAACACATGATGCTTCCGGCAACTTTTGGCCATAGGCATTCCCATCCGCACTATGTAGGGAAGTATTCATTTAACATCCCGACGAGACAACAAACTCTTATTTTGCTTGGCTACACCATCATGGTGTTAATTTTTATGTTTGTCGGATACCAGTCGTTCTATTTCCCTCCAAATGCGTATCATGTGGTTCCACCGGATTTGTGGAGTGAATTGAGTCGTTCACGGTTCCTTCAGAAGCAAATCTGCAAAAGGGCAGCCATCCTCTCTGTTTCACAGTTTCCATTATTGGTACTTTTTGGGGGGAGAAATAACTTTTTAATGTGGCTCACTGGATGGCCATTGGACACGTTTAACGTTTTCCACAAGTGGATTGGTAGAATGATGGTGGTTTTATTTTTCTGCCATGCTGTTATTATTTCCACCATGATGGACCACCAGACATACATATCCATGTTCAATGAGGCCTTTTGGCGGTGGGGGGTCGCGGCATTTTGCTGCGTCGCCGTGATTCTTTTCCAGAGCCTTCACTTTTTCAGGTCGCTCAAGTACGAGTTTTTCCTTGTTTTGCATATACTTCTGGCTGTCTTCTTTACCATTGGCGCATACATGCATTTGAAGGATCAATATTTCTTCCAATATGTATACGCTGCTGGGGCTGTGTGGGCATTTGACCGATTCCTCCGAATTTTACGCATTATGGTATCTGGACTGAATTCTAAGGCTGACATTCGATATCATGATGGCGACGTTATGGAGATGAAGATTAAATACTCTCGATTCTGGAAGTTTTACCCTGGATCGTTTGCATTTGTCCATATCCTTCGTTGGAATAGATTTTGGCAAAACCATCCATTCACTCTGATTGAGTCACCAAAGCCTGAGGATGCTGGTAAACTGGTCATGTTCATGCGAACCAGAAATGGACTCACCAAACACACCGAGGATCACATCCGCGCACAGGAAACACTTTCCAAGTCTGTACATGTTTTGATTGACGGGCCATATGGAAGCAGCTACCCGGTTGAGAAATACGACAATGTTGTTATGTATGCTGGTGGCATTGGAATCACTGGAGTGTACTGCTACGCCCAACACCTTAAGAAGACATCCAAGAAGGAGCATCGCATTCATCTTAATTGGGTTATCCCGGACTCTCGACCGTTAGGATGGTTTGGCAGTTATCTCGCTGACATACATAATGACAGTCGTTTTGAGATCACCGTGCACATTAACGGCGGGAGGGAGATTATATTGTCTGAAGGTGAAGATTGCTTGTATGAGAAGAGGGAAGAAAATTTTGAGTCCATTGATTTGGACAATTTCAACAAGAATTTTGGACGGTTGAATGTTTATGATGACGTCAAACGTCATATCGATACCTGCAAGGGATCTACCTGCTTCTTGGTATGCGGCCCCGGTCCTATGAATGATGAGGTGCGAAAGTCTATCTCTGACCACATTGATTACTCGCCAGACAGAATTGACTATTTTGAGGAATCTTTCTCCTGGTAAGGTGGTGTCTGTATGTAACACTCAGTAATAAGGCTATAAAATATATCACGATTCCAGGATTATGACCTCATTATCTCCTCAAAATTTTTTTTTTTTCCGTTAGACACAGAGGTGTGTCAGACCCTTAACTCGAGGTGCCTACCCGGCCCTATCTGTTTCTTTCCTCCTCCGAACTCTGAAGGTAAACGCGCCAGTGCTACCACTAGGTGTAACGTTTCCACCGGGACAAGCATTCCTAACTATTCCTCCAAGCATATCCTTAGTAAAGCCACCATGGGCTACTTACGTAAGCAAGGTCAGGAGTTATGAACATATATATATCGACGGACTGGTCACCTATGCATACCAATTCCCAAAATTTTGGTCGCCCTTGTAAGCTATTTTGACTTTGACCATAATCAATTTGGGGTCCATTTATGCATATGATATACTATGCATAAGTACTATGAAATATGTACATTTGTTCGGACGCCCTATGCATATGACATATGTCATAGCTATGTTCATATATGTCATATCATATCATGCATAGACCTTATGCATATATTCATAGCTCTGCCTGTATATGCGGGTCAGAGCCGCATCGCGCCACATTATCTGCGGCGTATCCAGATCATGATTTTAATATAACTATGCACATAACAAAGAATATTTTTTCATATCCTAGATCGAATGGAGGGATTAAAGAGAACGGTGCTTTCAACCGACACTAAGATTACACAAACCAGATAGTGTAGCTGGAGGCGCATTTATCAGCTGATTTATTTATTTTGATTTTACTTTTTAGCCGACTCTTTTCTTTTCCTTGCATGACGTTGCCAAGTGCGGTTTTGTAACAAAACTTCCCGGCACAAAGCGACCCACACTTCCTTCACACAAGACATTAATCATAACACAAATGGTTGAACAGGACATATACGTCCCACCGGTACGTGCAGCCATTGCAAATGTCGCCGGATCAACTTCCCTAGCATGTTGGATCGTACTGTTATTGCCTCAGCTGATCGAACAATGGAGAACGAAGTCTGCTGACGGGATCAGTATTGGCTTTTTAGTGATCTGGGCCCTAGGTGACATTACAAACCTGTTAGGTGCACTATGGGCCCGTCTATTGCCGGAAGTGATCCTTTTGGCCGTTTGGTATTGTCTAGCCGACACGATGCTCATTATTTCATGGTGGTATTACAAGAATAATAGCCTCAAGCCTGAAGAGGAATATGAATCATCGGAAGAACCAGAGGATCCCACACAACCATTATTGGATAGAAGAAACAGTGTAGCAGCACATTCTCATCACGAAGAGCAACACGATACACTAGCCCATACTATTGAAGACAGCGAACAAGATTCTGTCTTCACCAGAATCATCCTGCCCGTCCTATTTGTAATTGGAGCCGGTCTTCTGGGCTATGTATTATCGAATAAGAACGGTGATGGTAAGGTGAACCCAGAACCAAACACGGACGTACAGATGGGGCCACAGATTCTAGGATACGTGTCAGCATTGTTGTATCTTGGGGCGAGAATCCCACAAATCATTCAAAACCATCGCAGACGATCGGTATACGGACTTTCATTATTATTTTTCATTCTATCCACTATGGGCAATCTGACATATGCGTTACAAATTTTGGTTTATCGCTTTGACCACAAGTGGATTGTTCTCAACTTTTCATGGCTTTTGGGGTCACTAGGAACGATTTTCGAGGATGTTATCATCTTCATACAATTTTACGTGTATAATGGCCAAGAATCGGCTGCAGAAAACAATGACGAATAAAAGAAAACAACTATGTTTATAGGCGGATATAGAAGAACTAACTGTGTTCTCAAATTCGTGGAGGATCTTAATCCTTATCTAGACTGGTTACACCGGGAAGTAAAGCTATTACATTTATCTATAACTTTTGGGGCATAGACATGATGTTCACGACCAAGGAAGTCCATCCCGTGAAGTGCTTGACGCCTTGGCCCTTGCCAGTCGAGGGATCGTACTGTTCCCACGCAAACTTTGAAGTTTCCCAGCTGTTGTAGACTGTGTTAACCAAGTTTTCCCGGAGCTCTGCGTAAACCTTCGCCGCCTCTTTCTTAAATGAGGAGTTTTTGGACTCTTCAGCGTAATACTTGAGCGCATCAAGAATCATGTAATTAATGTTCATCCAAATAGGCCCTCTCCAATAGTTTTCATCTTTTCCATAGTACTCATCTAATGCGGAGAGAGATCGAACACCAAACTTGGTCCACAGTTGTTCAGGATCCCTCACGAGCTTTATCAGTGGAAGTACACGATCTGTGGCGTGTTCGACAGGGATGAGCTTAGTAAGGAACGGGAACAAGCTGATATAACCCTTATGGCAAACCATAGCATCTTCATCGTAATCGTCAATAGTAACATCACAATAACATTGCTCTTGTTCACTCCAATGAAGATCTTCAATGTTTCGGATAATAGCGTTTTCAGTCGCAGCATATTCCTTCGCATCCTCCTCTTCACCAAGTACAATGGCAAAATCTTTCATAGCTCGAGCCATCATACCAACCCAGGAGATCAAGTCCACGTGTAATTCTCCATCATTTGGCTCCCCTGCACGAGGGTAGTCATCCAAGCCAGAAGTCAAACAGTGTTGGGTGGTTCTGCCTCTCCATCTGTAAGCCTCTGATCGAGAAAATGCCTCCCTGTCGTATTCGCCAATAGATCCCTTTTGCGTATTTCTGAACCATTCGTAGTGAGTTTGAAGATTAGGGTAAACCTTGGCAATAAAGTCTTTGAGAACATCAGGATTTGATATGAGCGTGTTACCCACCGACATATCATTTTCGAAAAAGTTTGGATTTTGGCCTTCATAGGAATGGTGTTTGTTTACAATTCGTGAGAGCAATAGCATCAGGGTGGGTGGATTAGCGAAATTGGGATACTGAATCTGGAACTCTTCCGGAACCTTAGAGCGAGCCTCTGGTCCGAGAATCTGCTCGCGTGCAATCCAGCCATCCTTATCTACCTGGCTGAACCAAGACGCAATAATCTCAAGCGTTAAATCGGCGTCGTATTCCAGCAACGGGATTAAGTGAAACCCTTCATCCCAGTAGAATCCTCTTGGGAAAAAGGATCTTGATGGAACCAATGTTAACAAATCATGTGGACCGTCTTCAACTATGTTAGGTGGAAGGTACTCGTCACTATCATCGGCGTCAGTAGCTGCTCGATCAACCTTTTGGTTCCCATAGAAATAGGAAAGACCACCAGCCAGATTGGAGAACATTTCCTTAGCAAACGAAACATATTCTTCACTGTTAAATGGGGCTTGGAAATCAAAAGCTCTTCGGAATTTGTTATCGACAGTCTCGGCAGTTTCTGTAATGTAATCGGTTACCGCCTGCTTTGTAAATACTTCCGAACCTCCGCCGTGATAAGTAATGTCAAATTCAAACTCCCCAGTAAATATTTTTTGGACAAAATGTAGCCGACCAAATGTCTGTGCATCAGTATTAGGCATTGTGTATAAAAGCCATGGAGGAGGAGCGGTCTCAGATCCTCTAAAGCTGTCAGCTACCAGAGCCAACGAATCTTGTGCAAAAGTAAGAAAGATATCTTTGGCTCTCCAAACGTTACCGTCCGGAACCGTGAGGCTGGTGTAATGAGAATTTCGTGGGGATCTAGTCTTTTCCAGTTTATGCCCAGTCTTTGGATAACGGCAAATCGTGTCATTGTTAGAAATCTTGATAGCAAATTGACCAAGTTCCGGACTTGCTCCCATCAATCCCACGTCTCCCACGATTCCTTGAGGAGAGAGGTCATTTGCAAGCCCAAGTTCTCCTTTACCTTCCAGACCTGCATAGAAGACAATGACAGTGTTCGCCTCTTCATATCCCTTTCGAGGTTTGCCCTTAACTCTGACCGCCCAATTATTACCGTCTTCGGCCGTCTTGACGAATTCCGTTGTGATATCAACATAATTGTCTTCATCTCGTATAACTTGGCTACCTCCAATTCTAGGATCGTAAGACAACCAGCCATAGCCATCCATCTTATCACCCTGCTCACAGGTGTGCCTCATATTCTGAATACCTTCAACACTGTCGCCATTGTACCACATGAGACCAGTTAGTAACGAATTTGGAATACCATTGGGCCTAACTCCGAAATAGAGATTTGACCTGTACGGCCCCCAGAATAGTGACGCGTTGGACAGTCTGGTGAATTCATTGAGTGCTAGCGAGTGGCCATCAGTTTCGGAATGTGCCAATCCAAAGAGCAGTACACATAATAATGCTACTGATTGCCAGATATGCATAGTTCGTTCAATCCTTCAAGGGTCCAATTTTGCTACCGGTGGCAGTTCGAGTACGCATCACCGGTAGCGACCCCTGTGCGCGAAAATTCGGCGCGAGACGAAATAATACCGCAAATTCGACACTGAAGACTACCGGTAAGTGATAAATTGAAAAAATGAAATTAAGATAATCGGTTTAGATGTCTATATCGGTTAGGTTAGTATAGGGAGACTGCAATTAAAACCCCTGAGCTCTCCTTCTTTTCTTGGACTTCTGGCTCTGACTAAGCGATTTATGACTTTGACTCTGGCTGACAGACGACCGAGTTCGACGAGCAGGGGATCCCATTGAGACGGACGATACATTTGGAGATTGAGTACTGGTAGAAGACTTAGAAAATGGAAAAGTGGATGTCGACTGACTTAGCGAAGGAGGAGGCGGAACATATCCTGAGTCAAGCATCATTTGAGGTTTTTCCTCCTCGATATGTGGTTTGCCTAGTGGCTTCCACCTATATGATTCCGACGGCTCATCTTCTGGCCACTCATCCAACAATAATTGAACCGTTTTCTTAAGCTGGGTTTTGCACTTGAAGTCAGTATACTTTGTCAAATGTTGTACTTGATCCATATCGAGGGACTTTAGGTTTTTTTTTTCGGCGATCTGGCCATGATATCCCATGCATGATAACGCAAGTTCGGTTGCCATCCAGCGACATATTTTGCGCCTCCTCGAAACCACGCTACCTGGCACAGAGTCCGCATTCAATGGTTTCACCCACAAACTGGCCAAATGTTCATAAATATCTGCAATATTTTTAACCTTCTCATCAAATAGGGTATTGAGACCATAAGTCAATGGAAAGACGTTTATTTTTGTGCTTTCGTAATGAGCTTGCAAATCTTCTATCATACCAGAGACCATGCTTAGATCAGCGAGCAACGATTTTGGTACGGCAAGTTCACTTAAAGTAAATATCTGCTTTTTCTTATCCTGAAATTGCTTCTTGATTGCGTTATTCAATTCCGTAGCAAATTCACTCACCCGGTTTTCATCGTCTCGTTCATCTGAATCCAGTGGCAGATGGGATTCAATATCATAAATCGATTTGTACAACCCCCGGAAATCATACAAGTACATGTCTTTGGTTGATTTTCCAGTGTTAATATAATCATCTCCATATAGTGTATCCGTGTGTGAAGGAATGAAGTCATCTGCTTCTGATTCGGACATTTCAACCCGCCTTTGGGGCGACTCCAAGCGAGAATCCTTGTCTGTGGAGAAAAGATGCCTATAAAGTCCATGATCTGTAGAAAATCTCATACAGCAGAGCACTTTCGGAAAGTTTCTATTATCAAATTGATCGCCATTATCCTCGTTTTCATCATCTTCACACACATCAACCGGGAAAGTTTTCATAGTCTGCGTGACACTATCTGGGTTGACTGTGTTGTAATAAGGATCATCTGCTGAAACAGGAAGCCCGTTGGATTGTGTGAATTGGAAGACCACATTTGCTGGTAGCAATTGAGAATACAACGACGCCACTGCAACATTATCGACTTCAGAAACGGAAAATTTCAAACTCGGATCTTTGGAATGCAAAAAATGGTCCCACGACAGCAACTTTTTACCAGGAACTCTAATGTCCGTCCATACTAGTTGATCAGAAGTTAGTATAAAATTTTCGTTATTATTCAGAGGTGATGATGATATATCACAAATTTGTGCCAGGTCGTTAGAATAAGTTAGTAGCTCTATGCCCTTGTTGTCATTAGTTCGTAAGTCGTGACATCGTACATGACGACGATTTGCAATTATGAGATTGTCAATAGTAGACCCCCAGATGAGCCGATTCCACCGGGAAATATGCTGGTTTTCGTTTCTATGCGGTTGACCCGAATTTACCATGTGAAACTTTGTTCCAGTTTCATCTAGTCCGTAGACATTCCACATTCCAATTGAATCAATCACTGCTGTTTGGGTCCAATCGAATGAATTAAAGGTTGTATGCACCTGGTCTCCTGCAGACGTTTCTGTTCGCGGTTTCAGTGGTATAACTGGACCATGACCCAGTTTTATTTCGCCATCTTCCAATGAAGTTTTAATAAGTACAGTACTGATATTTGTCCGGGTCAGCACGTAAGGACAGATTGAAGGCTCAGAATTAGATGCAAATTGAATCTGCTGAATTGGACTACCGAGATCGATGGTGTTCCGCCCCTTTAAAGTTGGTACGTTTACTTGAAGCAGTGATTCTGAGACGTTATTACTGCCGTGGAGAAAGGGCCGTTTCATATAATCCATATTAGTCAGTGCCAACTCTGTTCCACCGCTACTGCCTTCAACATATCCAATCGCTGTGGAGTTTGGCTCACCTGTGAAAAATTCCTCTTCGTCGCCAGATATGTTATTTTCCTGTGCTTCGTTATTAACAATTGGACCCACGTCCATTAACGACCCACGTATCGGATCATAGCCGTTAGGGGAGATCAGACTACTGGATTCAAATGCATAATCACCCATGACTTCAGCTGGTACAAAAACATCTGATGCAGATGAGTTTTTCAATTGGTCAAAAACACTATGCTTTTCACGTCTTGCATTGACTTCGGAGAACAGTTTGACTGGCCTAATTAAAGTTCGGGTTGATCCTACATCATAAAACCTATATCCAAGGCCATGACCCCGTGCAAATTGCCATGGGTGGTCCGGAGAAACTGAGGGTAGATATAGTCCTGAACCGTCATGCCCATAACTAACTGAAATTCCTCCGTTGGAACTGGGCCACATTAATCAAGTTTTCAGATTGTGTCGTTTGTTAGCCGCTATCCCTGGATTCATGTAGGCGAGTGTTTTATAAGAAAAGCAGAAAATAATTGATATGTCTTGTACCAAAATGCTGATCTAGATAACTGGTTCCTTTTTTGGGTGCAGCTTTTTTAAAAAATTGGGAGGCGGCAGAATTGCGAATGAACCGGAGTCCCGTTATATCCCGGACTAGTAAATACCACGGCCGGGAAATTGGGATATTAATGTTAACTCAATAGACACCACACTCTCCTGGGAAATTTCAGAAAAACATAAACGATCAATCTATTCTTATTCAATGCTTTTTACTGTAGGCTGTTCGATACAAAATAATAAAAATATTAATACACTATTATTCACTCAATTTAAGCTTGGAATCTAACGTCCCAGCCAACCTTTGGACCGAATTCTGGCAACAAGTCGGCAACATTTTGAACGTCCTTATCACCACGTCCGGAAAGACAGATGACAACGCTATCTTCTGGAGACATGGTCTTGGCCAATTCAGTTGCACCCCAGACCGCGTGGGAGGATTCCATAGCTGGAATGATACCTTCAGTCTCGGTGAGCAACTTGAAACCTTTCATGGCTTGAACATCGTCAGCAGCTTGGAATTGAACTCTGCCAGATGCCTTCCAAGAAGCCAATTCTGGGCCAACCCCTGGGTAATCGAGACCAGCGGAAATGGAGTGAGTGTCCTGAACCTGACCCTCCTTTGATTGAAGAAGATAGGTCTTTGCGCCGTGCAAAACACCATCATTACCCGCCGTCAAAGTAGCAGAGTGGCGTTCCGTGTCGATACCATCGCCACCGGCTTCAATACCTAATAATTTGACTTCGTTGTCATTAATAAATGGCGAGAACATACCAGCACAGTTGGAGCCACCACCAACGCACGCCACAACAGCATTTGGCAGCTTGCCATTGTTGAGCTCGCCAAATTGCTTCTTGGTTTCTTTACCAATGATGGACTGGAAAGTTCTCACCATGGTCGGGAATGGATGTGGACCAGTCGCAGAGCCGAGGATGTAATGCGTAGTAGATAGAGTGGTAACCCACGCTCTGAGGGCTTCCGAACAGGCGTCTCGGAGGGTCTTCGTGCCAGCGTGAACGGGGACAACTTCGGCACCGAGAAGCTTCATTCTAAAAACATTGAGAGCCTGTCTTCGAGTGTCTTCAGCGCCCATATAAATTTTACACTTCATGCCGAATTTGGCTGCAACGGTTGCAGTGGCGACACCATGCTGTCCAGCCCCGGTTTCCGCGATTACTTGAGTCTTGCCCAATCGCTTGGCCACCAGGATTTGACCAAGAGCATTGTTGATCTTGTGGGAACCCGTGTGGTTTAGATCTTCACGCTTGAGCCAGATTTTGGCGCCACCCGCTTTGGCAGTCAATCTGTCGGCAAGATGGAAGCTGGATGGTCGACCCATGTATGGGTAGTAGGATCTATACTCTTCCCAGAACTTTTCGTCGTTGATGGCCTCGTTGAATCCCTTTTCGAGCTCGGCAAGACAAGTGTACAGACTTTCTGGCACATACTGTCCACCATAAGCGCCGAAGCGATCCGGGAAGGCTCTATCAACAATGTCCTTGAGTTGGCATTCCTTTTCGACGTACGAATCGGTCAGACCGAGGTCTTCTGGCTTTGTAACTTTTCTTCCTCCAACGACTTCACTAATGTAATTCTTGAGGACTTCACATCGTTGCTCCTTTGGCGTGTCCCCAATCAGGCCAATAACGTGGGAACCGATAACGACACCATCAGCTTCAGCACCCACAGTCTTGAAATGCTCTCTGGTAGAAATACCAAATCCACAGGCAATGTATGTATCGCCTGCGTATTTGCGGACTCGTTCCAACAATTCGCCTAAATTAGCATCAAGTTTACCCGTAGAACCGGTAGTGCCCATGCGGGAGACGACATATAAAAAGGAGTCGGCAATGGACGCCAACTGCGATAACCGTTCGTTAGTAGTAGCTGGTGCAATCAACGGGATGTATGTTAATCCTTGCTTTTTGCACAAATCTCTGTATCTGACAGCTTCTTCTGGTGGTAAATCCACCATGATGAATCCGTTAGCGCCAGCAATCTTGCAATCTTGCACAAACTTCTCCTCGCCATATTGTAGCACCGGGTTGTAGTAGCCCATGAGCACGACCGGCACATAGACGCCTTCGTTTCGGGCCGTCTTGACCATATCGAGGACATTAGTAAGACTAACCTTATTGTCCAATGCAACAACGTTGGATTTCTGGATAGCAGGACCATCAGCAATAGGATCGGTAAATGGCATACCGAGCTCGATGATATCCGTGCCACCCTCTTGGAGTGCCTTCATCAATGGCACCGTTTCGCCCACCGAAGGATACCCGGCCGTGATGAACGTAACCATAGCGTTGCGTCCTGTGAAAAATTTTTGTTAGCATCTCTGTAACAGCGGCCATCAGTAGTGTCTACTCACCTTCAGAACGACATCGGGCGAATGTGGAGCGAATCTGTGCTGACATTTTTTCTTGGGTTTCTGTATATTACTGTTATACGGGGAAATTACAGTGTTCTTGTGGACTGTCTTTATATGTAATAAATAATTTGTAGAGTCATGGTGCGGCGGCGCCTAAACGGGAAGAGAGAAAAAAAAAAAATTCCAGAAGCCTCATGAGCCGCACGCTTCACACACGCTGACACATACAAAAAAAAAAAAAAATAGGAATTAAATTTGGATGAATTGGTCGTTACTGTTATCCCACATTAGGGGTTGATCCTGGTCCTGCGGGGGGTGTTGTTGTTGTGGCTGCTGCTGCTGCTGCTGCGGAGGATGGGGCGATTGGCTGGTGTTAGTAGTGTTGCTGTTGTTGCCTGTGCCCTGCATAAAACTCTGTATACTCTGCTGCGTAGCCAGAGCCGAACTGTTCATAGTAGGCAGCGGGTTACTGTTGTTGTTATTATTATTATGACTGTTAGTGTTAGTAGCGGAGGTGTTGAGCTGGGTCGGACTGGCCTGTTGGGACGCGGCCTGCAGGATTGACGAGCATTCGCTGTAGAGAGCCGAAAACTCGGCCACTTCGCTGTTGAGGCTGTGCGCCTCCCGCATGCAGCGGTTAAAGATGGTCGTGGTGGATTCACGCTCGTCGATGTGGGCCAGCCCCCGGAGGAGGTTGGGCAGGTCAAATCTCAATTTGTACATCTAGCACGTTAGCAGGAGTTCTTCCGCGCGAGTAAACACGTACCTTTGCTTGAAGCTTCTCGAGCTTCTCCAGCGACTCCTCGTAGTTTGGACTCTCATCGGGCGACATGATGATGTGATGAGGGAGTGTGCTATTGGGATCAAAGCTTTCATTTCCGCGTGGTTGCGGATCCGCGTCCTCCCCGCGTTTCTAGAAAAGCGCCCACAACGTCTAAACGAGGGCCGCTCATCGCCTACGACGGTTTCTTTTTCTCCGGAAAGAAGCACAACGATAGCTCGGCGAGGCCAATGGCTGGAGTTTTTGTTCTTTTTCTAGAAACGAAGGCTGTCCACAGGAAAATACACGCGCCTTGTCTGTTCAAGTCTAGAGCGACTTCAGTGTGCCTGAAAAGAACCAAGAAAGTAGCTCTGCGAGGGACAATGATTAGTATCCTTGCGTCTTTTCTGGAAAAGAAAGTCTGCCTCGGCTACGTCAATATTCAACCAATGGCTCTGGAGGCTTGTACAACTTCTGTTGTTTCTGAAAAGAAGCAAGCAAGGTAGCTCTGAGAATGACCAGTCATTTTACCTCTTTTATGGAATAATGTGTCATCCGCGGAGGAATTGTGGCTAATCGGTTAATTACAGGGTTAACAAATTTGATTTTATTTTTCTGAAAAGAAATTCCGTTCCCATGCTTTTGATTCTTTTCTGAAAAAGGGAGCATACACTTCGTGGTATTGGTGTTAGTCCAGCCTAAATAGGGCGCCCTAATTTAGAAATTGATAAATTGAACGAAAAGCAGGACGAACTGCCCATTGTATGGTTACGGAACATTCTAGGATCCCATCAAGATATGCTTGTACTGAACCATGACTCTTTACATCATAACAATAACAAGCAAATGCTAAAAGCGCACGCATCCATGACCTCTTAAACGTTGCCACCCAGCTACAATCGCTGCCCGAGAAAAATACAGCGTACGCCCTGTGATGTTGCCGCAAAACCTAACCGCCAGTTCGTTGGACCTTCCGTTGGCGTATCGTGATCTTATCGCCCTCCAACAACCACGCGGAACCATGCTTATTCTTCATAGTGCCCCATGAAACTCCTACAATTGACTCTAATGCGGACTTTTGCATTACCATATACCCCTTTCCAATGCATTCCAACGCGCGTTTAACAACCCTGTCATGTGCAAGACTCATCAGTGCTCTGGTGTATGGACATTTTTCCGCTTCAAAAAGTCGTAGCCAGAGTTCATAATCGTCCATTGAGAGTGCATCCAGTATGCAGAGAACATGTCGTTGACTGCCTAAACAGACTCGATAAGCCTCGTTCAGATCCTTCGAAAAATGAGCCAAATGGAGTGCATGGAAATTTACCAACTGAGCGTGCTCTTTGGTGGTCAAAACCTTTTCAAACTTGGGATCAAAAAGATGAACCAGTGCGGAGTGATATGTTTGATACGAATGACCGAGTATTGCTACTTTAATGCTGAAAAGAAAAACGTCTTTGGTGAATGTGTCCACCGCAAGTGGCAAAGTGGCCTCTCTCAACTTTCTCAAGGCAATCAACACCCTATCAAATGTCCATGCAGGTGCTTTGCCCTCCTCATCCATTTTCAATTCCTTATTCACTAGCGATTTTGAAATACGTATGAGGTCAGCGTCGGCAGAGTCCTTACAATGTCGCAAATACTGTCTTTGGATCAAATCAAAATAGTCTCGTCGCTTCCCTTCATCTTGAACAAGCCTTGAGTCCTCACCGCGGCTGAGGAGCCCATAATCATCACCAGTCTTTTTAATTTGTCCCTTCCCTGAAAACCTTTCGGCCCGAGCCCTTCGCCTCTCCGCTTCACTGACCATATAGATAGCTACTCTTGACTTATGTCCGCAGAGCCCAACAGCAGACCTGCCCTGACGGATACATACATCATGACGTATATTTCAGAACGGCGGCGATCCGGGGAAACGCCCACAGCGCGGGCATTGGTGAAACTGTTCTGTAATTATACGATACATGCGTTATTACCTCTTTCTGTTGGAAATGATAATCTCTAACCCTAAGAAGATGACGAATAAGGCGCCAAGAATGGTCACCTTGAATGCACTAGAATAGCATCTTCTTCCTACTGTACAATGACTATGTCCGTCTGCATCCGTGACGGAATTCCGGTCATAATAATACCCGAACAACATGTTGAACATGTAAGATACGGTCAATGGGGATAATGCTAGAAGCCCCCAGTTTTGCGAAAAATGTTTCATACCAAATGAATCTCCCACAATTGTAGGGTACGACCCGTAACATATGCCATATGCAAGACCCGTGGCAATTGAGACTGTCCACAGGCTGGATGCCTCATTAACGGTCAACCCGGATATCTGGGCCAGGCAGCTGATTATGCCAGCCCCGACTAAGAGCCATGTTCTCTGGCATTTGTACTTATAGTTAATGTGATCGGAAAGGGAGCCCGCCAGGAGTCGTCCGGCAAAACTTGAGAGGGAGATGATCCCGACTTGGACAGACTGCGTCTGCTGGACCAGGACTGCATCAACATTGGCGTTGGCCCCACCTAATAGAGCTCGCACGCAATACCCGCATGAATAAATGTACATTTGACCAATTCCGGCCAGTAACCCCATGACAGTGAAATGACACCAGAAAAAGCCACTTTTGAGTAATTTTGATCCATGAATGTCCACTTGGTTCTTGGCCACATCGTCAACATCGTCATATTTTTTGTGTTGATCCAAGTCTTGAAGCTCGATGTTACTTGCACTTTCCCGCTTCGCATGGGGAGTAACGGCCGCATCACTGGGGAAAGTGATAAAGTATAAAGAACAATAAAACAATGCAGTTGGTAGGATAGCCACCAGGTTCAAAAACTGATATGTGTCACCAGGCATAAATATGGATGCAATGGTGGATAAGAAAAACGCGCTTAATCCAAAAGCCGCCATTGGAACAGAGGTCGCAAATCCTCTTGCATGTGGAAAGTTCATGGCAGCACATTTAACCACTGCGGAAAACGTAAACGTTGATCCGGATCCGACGAGTAACAGTGCAGTTGCCAGGACCCCAACCGTGTCTATCATATTGGCATAACACTTCTTGATCACTGTATAGCCGATGAAGGTGGCCAAACCTCCAATAAATATGGGCAGCTTTGGTCCATGCTTATCCACCACCACTCCCGCTATGGGTCCCGTCATGGCCATGCCCAGATTGCCCACCATTCCTATGAAGGACGTGCTAGTGGCGGATAATGACAGTTGACTGGCTAATTGTGGGGCATAAGCCGAATATAGGTACATGGTACCGCATCCGAGTCCTGTAGGGTTTGGTCTATTAGCTTGAGGGATTCCTGAATCATTACGAACCTTCACTTACCCGATAAGAAACAAGCCAGTAACGCCACATTGTTCTGGCTCGCCGAACGTTCTACCGTCATTTCCTAAATGATAAGAAAAAAAAAAAAAAAAAAAAGAGGTCTCTTTCTATATAATGTTTGGCACAATCGCGTCGGGACGAACACGTACACACCTATTATTCCCCTTTTTTCATTTTTGTCATGCAACATGCACGACAGCACAGCCGCATGTGTCCCACCTTCCCCTGGAGATCGAGCAACCAAGTTGCCGAGATTTGATATTTGTCTCTATTGAAGACGACGAAACTATTGGGAACGTGCAAACAAACTTATATCCTCCAACGAAGTGGTAGGGGCAGGGCTGTGGGCATGTTTTCTGGGAAACTGAAACAGTTTACCAGTGAATATTCGATTAATGCGATGCGGTGATCCATCCAAAACAGGAAGCGATGAGATACCCCCAGTAGCAAACAGAATATGAGTGAGATAGAGGTTGATTGGTTTAATCAATGCACTGCTAATATAAGAATATGAACTACATTCTGTTAGCGATACGTAATGAAGTGCAGCGCTGTGGCTTACGCATCAATTTAGTGTCGAACGCCGTACCCACTAGCTATCGAACCATTGCTTGTTAATACATCGAATTTGCAATGCTATCAAAGCTACAAATTGGCATATCGACATTAAACTCTGGTCAACTTGCAGATAATATGTATGAATATTAACAATACTTGACCTACGTTTTTTTTAAGGCCGTGTTGCATGCCAGGTTGCACACACAAAGGTTCGAACCCGCGGTATCGGGACCCGCCCACCATGATCATTGATTCTGGAAAATTTCACTGTTAACACTTCAAAAATAACATACCGCCTAATGCTGAAAAGACAGGCTTTTTTCAAAGCCTGTTGTCGGTTCTACTCGACATCATCCGATCCATTGCGGATAGCCTTTTTCGGCACGGACACATATACCAAATATTCCCTGGAGGCCGTTCACAAATTCATGCAATCTCACGACGGAAACATTGCCCAATTAGACGTAATCACTCGACCGCCCAAACGAACTGGCAGAGGCAGAGCTGTAGTGAAAGAGGCACCGGCTGGTGAATATGCCCGTGATCATAATATTACGGTGATTCGTGCCGAAAAAGACAAGGAGATTGTGCAATTGGCGGAAAACGGCTATAATTTGGCTATTGCCGTGTCATATGGGAAATTCATACCAGCAGAGTTCCTCTCAAAATTGAAATATGGCGGGTTAAACGTTCATCCATCGCTACTCCCCAGTCTGGCTGGCCCAGCTCCGATTCATCATGCATTGCTAAAGCGTCATCCTTATACTGGCGTAACAGTACAATCCATGCATCCAGAACTATTTGACAGAGGGCGAGTGCTCATACAATCCCCACACGTTCCCATAGAATCGACTGACACGACACCGTCTTTACTGAAAAGACTGGGCCCAATTGGAGCGGATCATCTTGTTGAAGTCTTAAGATCGGGTTTATACATGGATCCGTATTATGGTATTGATGCAGATTATACTCCCTCCTACGCTGGGAAATTAACGACTAAGCACAAACGAGTTGACCTGGAAAACCAGACCTTAGACGATATTTTATTACAATATAGGGCTCTCGGCCCATTGCATTTCTTTCAACATGCCTATTCGGTCAAAACAAAGAAGGATCTCAAGAATAAAATCGAAACAGTTAAACGAGTAATTGTTAACAATGTCCAAAATGCCCAACTTGAGTGCCTAAATGTGTCCGAAGATTTTGGGCACTTAAAGCTTGGGGAATACGCCTATACCGACGAACTTCAAGAATCAAAATGTATAATACGTGTGAGGGATGGGTTCATATCAACTACTAGTATGCTTCTCGAAGGATATGCGTTCCAATCTCCCGAAAAATTTAGAAAAGGTGCCCATAAAAAGGGCCTATATGATAACCAGTTTATCACAACCCTAAAAGAGGTTGATAGTCACTGGAAAAAATAATAACAAATGTGAGAGAAAAGAGTTCAAACTTGTACATATATTTGCATACTATTAAATACTCTTTTAAATATTCCAACTCTCTATCCCATAATCTGATGCTTTCTATTAAAGTCTGTCACCGCGATTCCAATCTCCTTGTACAAAAACCTTCGGCTAGACACATCGGATATTGGTATGAATGGACCTTGTACACCACCTCTCAAAATTAATGCCAACCCGGTTCTTTCCATAGCAATAGTTCTCAAGTCTTGGAACTCTACTTCCCATTCCACTGTCATCTTCACCACAGATAATAGCATGATTCGGCTGTACGTCACCATAACTACTTTATCGCCACCACTCATATTCAAGTGAGCCAGGTACTGGTCCTTGAAATATTTGCCACTGTTGGCCATCTTCATCCAAGATTGTCCAACCGCTTCCCTTTGTGAGTACGGTCGAACGATTCCATCCTTTCCAATAAACCGCGTGTATCTAACCTTATCAATAGCATCAGCGTCAAAAACAGTCGTAGTATTCTTGACACCTTCACTAATACTGCTCGCAAAGTCAAAGACACCAATGGCCGTCTTGGTTGGCAATCCAATAATGCCCTTACCAATCCCTTTGAAGAATCCCTGTGCGCCCTCTTTATTTGCACCTTCGTATGGAGACAATGCCAAACCACTAACACCCGATGTAACACCTTGGAAAAGTGAGTTGGCACCCGTCGCAAATCCATACAGAGCATGCTTCGGTTTGTTCCTATTCTGGTTCATTCGACGTTTGCTCTGGAAATTTCTATCCAAAGTGGCAACCGATAGGCCCTTTGAAATACTTCCGGTCACCTTGGAAATGGAGTCAGAAACACCGAAGATGGACTTTTTCATAAAACTCAAACCACCTTTGGCAATGCCAATACCAAGTTCTTGCGGACTATCATTCAAAATGTAACCGTGGTACGGCTCATAGAACATATCCATGAATCCAGAACTCAAATTGTTAAACAAACCAACTGGATTTCCGATGAAGTCGGCAGAACCCAAAATTTTGTGAACTTGGTACAAGAATTCCTGACTGTAGTGTGTTTGGACCGATTGGGCAAGAAGTGGGAGAGGCGTCCTCACATTCTCCATGATCAACGCATTCAACTTGACAGGAGCGTCGTTAATATTTCCAATGGCCATAGTGAGTATGTTGAAGAAAAACATGATGGCATTGTGTGACGGTGGACGCGACTCGACGTTGACTCTTTCGGTCCGCACAAATGACAAATCCATCTGCGCCGGTTGGATATGTAACATTTCAAAGTAAACATCTAGACCAGATGTATCTCTCACAGGCTCTGGAATATCCAATGTATCATCATACAAGACAATTTTTTCTGCCTCATCCGCTTGTTCGAATGCTCGGGTGAAATCCATCAATGAAAACAAAAAGTCTTCATCGATTTCGCATGTTATCTGCTGCAACAAAACCGTGGCGTATTTGATAAAAACAACACCATGATCATCATCCCTGACCCGTGTGATAGAGGCCGAAAATGTGGGATGACTCTCCATATCATTTCCAGTCTTTGGAACAACACTTGGGAACAAAACGATCGGATAAATACCGCCAAAGAGTTGGTTGTCAACTTGCAACCATTTCATCTTCATGCTGAAGGTTTCATACAACTCAGATGCCCGATAGTTAAATTCAAATCCTCTGAGTGTAACATAGCATAATTCAACTAACCGCCTATTGATAAGGGAAATGCCAATACCTTCCAATCTGACATTGATTTTGGTTGCGTTTCCATTATCTTCTTCCTCTTGGACACTGAACAGATCAGCTTGTGAAGATGCTGCACTGGCCTGAGAAGTGTTCTTGAGCTTGTACATGCTTGTGCTTGGATCGTAATCCTGCAGTACCAACGTTTGCGTAGGGCCATCTGCAACAACGTTCAAGTCTACAATACCGCCCCGCCGACCTGTCGTGTTCGGCACCTTCATTGGTGGTAGATTACCAATCTCTGCCAATTGAACCTTTCTCTTTTTACCATTGCATTCAATCATAATTTCCTTCATTGGCGCCGAAGGATAATCCCAAGCATAGGGCATAACACTCTTTGCTGGCAACCTGTAGTTGACTGGTTTGAATGTTGGATGATTTGCAAGCTCAATACCTTGTTCATCAACGTACGGGTTCGCTTGGCCAAACACGAATTCCATATTAGTGAAATTTCTAATAGAATATGGCCAATTCTTGCCTGCGTCGGACACATGAAGATACAAGGTTGCTCGTTCCAAAATAACATCCACCATCAGCAAGACGTATTGCGAAGATGTTTCAGTGACTTTATGTAGCTTCACATGGGTCCGACCAATATTAGTGACAGTAAAGGGCGCTGACCATTCCTGCTTTGAGCCTGCAAAACTAACTGTAAGTTGTTTACTGTCACTTTTTCGTAAAAAGTGGACAGGCTCAATTTGTCCCGATTCAACTGGGATGGTTTCCTGCGTATTAGGGTCTCGGAATATAATATTTTCCTTCAGCTTATTGCAAAGAATAAATCTAGGCGAAATTGTCACAACTTTGGTCATGTGGTACTAAAAAGGGTTAATAAACCACCGCCAAGAAAAAAAAACAAACATCAAATCATACTCACCTTTCCTTGACTTTCATCACAGCTTACACCAACATGAATTTCATTTTGACCATCACTGGAAGGAACGACAACTTCATAATCACTTCCCAACGCTTCAAAACTTTGTGGTCCACTCCATTTTGAATCGCCAACTCTGAGCAACGCTCGATTCGCTCTATCATCATTTTCAAATGACCACATTTTGGGAGCAGCCCTTTTCACAGCGCCTAATGTTTTGATTAGTATTGATGAATTAGCACTATCACTAGTAACGCTTACCTTCTCTTCCTGAAAGTGACGAAACAGACGAAACTTTAGAGGTAGCCACATTAGTTCGTGTTTTTATTTGAAGATCAAGACCAGTCTTGTTCAAAACCAAATAAGGCGAATAAACTACCACCTCGTTCCCTGTCTTCGAAGTCCTAAAACAACGGGTTAGCAAATAAAGTTGGCCGCAACAGTAACAGCACACTTACGAATAATTAATCATCATGATGAGTTTTTGGCCATCGTCTGATCTTGTGACTAAGCGCCTTTCTCTCTTGAATTCGCCCGATGTGGAATTGATAACAGCAAAGTCGGTAGGACCATAGCCTGCTCCCTTCGGATGAACACTAAGCAGAAGAAGATGAGAAAGCTGCACAACATGCACTGGACTAGATTCGCCCCGTTTCAACGTATTACTCCAATCTTTTCTGTTGTTCTTGTCATAAATCCTGTAATCAAAATCAAACGGTAGTAGATTAATAACTTCAATTGGAGCTGAAAGAGTGACGGTCATGAATGGATATAACTTGGCAAGTGGAGTGGTCTTATCGAATTCCGATTCAACATGGAAATAAAAGTCTGATTTATCTTGCGCTGATGTACACGTCATGGAGAGGGAGTCTGTCAACAACTTTTTCCAATATATCTTTTCCTTTGCCCATGAGAATCCCAAGCTAGGGTCTGGTTTAACTTCAATCGGATGGTCGTACGCATACTGAATTGGAACTGCTCTTGATGCGTCCGGAGAAATTTTCCAGACCAAAGGTTCACCACCGTCAACAGGGAAAATTCTGGCTTCAATATCAAATTTGGTGTTATTGTAAAGTTTCAATGCAGACCGGAGAACAATTTTTTTCAAATCATCCTCCAATTTTACCTCGCAAACTAAGCGATGAAGGACTCTATGCGTCTTTGGATGAAGAATATGAGGGTGCTCACCTACGCTTGTGACTGAAACATTTCTCACTGCATCATATGGGCTATCATTCAGCTTGACTCCCAAAGTGACCTTCTGCATATCAGTGCTTAAATTCTCACGCATAACGTTCCAATCGTAAAACCTCCAAGGGATTTCAGCACCATCTTCAATCGTGGCTGTTTCTGGGGATTCGCTATCATCACTATCCGCCCAAATTTCAATGGGATAGCCAGTTTCATTCTTCACGCGATATGGCGCACTGGATTCCCTTGGTTTCGTCAAAAAGTCTCGTTCGTCGCTTTTTTCCTGCATATATTCCAAAGACTTATTGAGTAGAAGGATTGTCTGGGCAGTCAAGGTGACCTCCATCATTCGCCTAGAAAACACATTCACAAACATCCCTTCGTTTGCTGTCGTCTTTGAAACATGAAGCCCAATATCCCATGTTTCGATCAAGGGCTCCCATGCAGACTTTTCATGGTTGTATATATTTGTAAATGTTTCAGTACCAATATCGACCTTTAGATCGGAGCTCCAATTTCGTGCAACGGCTGTAAACGGCTTCACAGACATATCTATCATTGGCAATTCGTGATACATGCCAATGACCACAAACCTTAATCCTTCGAATTCGGCAGTTAACTCTTCACCGCGGAGAATGGTCTCACCCACTTTTGGATCTCTGTTGGTAGAGAACGACTGTCTTCGTGTTTTTTGAGATGCCCTTGTTTTGATACTCTTAGATGCCATCGATTTCTTGTTAAACTCCTTCTTTGAAAACATTGAATATTTTGGAGTGTCGTTAAATGTAGGAGACACAGGAGATGTTGGTGTTGCACCACTCGAAAGGGCCGAAGCCTTCGTCATGACGTCAAGGGCTAATAACATGTCTCTCAGAGACAGTCTCAAGACTAATGGTTCGACGGATATTTGGATTGAAGTGAGCTGGTGCTTTGTATCAGTACCCCTTGAATCCATGGACATGGTGAACGAAAAGTCATCAAGAATTCGCAATTTTGATTCGTCAAATTTGTTCATTTGACAGAGGTACATTCCGATCTTGCTCACAGAAAGAGTCGTCGTGTTGCGTTGAGAGAGAACTAACTGTTCAGTTTTAAATACAATTGCTTCCGACTCATATGAAGTAGGGTTGGCCAACAGAATTATTGACGCATCCACAATATTCACATTAAATAGGAATGTAGGTCCCTCGCTGGAGTTGGCATCGGTTTCAGCGATTGTGGAAACTTCATCATCAACTTCAACATTTTCATCCCCCTCGTCACTATCAGATGACGCAAATCCGTAATCCGTAAATGCCTTCAACGCGAGCAAGTAGTCTAATGCCAGAATCATCTTCGGAGTGTCAATGGTCAGAAGAGCATCAATATTTCCATTTGGCCCAGAAGCTTTCGCAATCCTGCACATAAACTGAGATTCATTATGAGATACCGACGGAATGATCTCAGTGAATTTGTTGTCCTTGACCTTACGGATGTCGTAAACTGTAAACGAGTGGACATGTACATCAGTTTCCCATGAGCTGTCATTTCTCATGCGGAATTTAATACCGGAGTGATTTAGAGAGAATGATGACAGTCCTTTCGAGTCAACCTCTTCGTTGAGACATTTCTCAGTATCTTGATACAACGTTAATGAAATATTTGGTGCTTCGAAAGAAAAATCCAACTGATCAGCTGATGATAGGTTCCCCACTTCTAGCTGATCAGCAGAATTTCCGAGTGATTCAATATTTTTATTTTGCTTCAGCTCTTCTTCAATTTCACCGAGTTCTTCGTCCTCTAACCCCATGTCACCAGAAAATATTGCCGGAACACTGTTGCTTAGTTCAAGCAAGTATTTGAACTGTAATTCGGTCAACCTCATCTCGATGTCTGACATGTCACCTTTTACAACTGTTGACGGTCTTTTCATCCCATTGTATGGCTTGACGTAGGAAATACTGAAATTGATATCCAGATTATCAATAATTTCAAGAAACTGTGGTTCATTTCGTTCAACCAAGAAGCTGGTGGTCAATTTGGTCGCTCTGATACCTGCTCTAACAGAGTTGGAGATAGGCTTTTCTGGCTCGTCCTCTAGTTTCTCAAATGAATTTTCAAGATAAATTTCACCCAAATTTACAGTCAGAGCGTCACATTGTGCGTCATCTGTAAACTCTGGTAACGCCCTGGGGAAGACAAGAATTGGAGTATTCACAAGAACGTCAAAATGTATCTTGTCTGCATCCTGAATTTGGTTGGCCTGATTCATTGCCACTTGCCTCGCTGAATCAAATAGCCCTTTCATTTGTAGCACACGGAAAAGGAATCGGAAGATTCTTGTGAACGGCTCCTCAACCACATTGATCCTCATTGATCCTGCACGGAAATAAATCGATGAGTTATACTCGGCATCTTTGTTGTTCGGGTCAAAAGTCTCATATTTGAAATCCACCAACTCATCACCTTCAATACTGATTAATTGTCTCAATAAAGAGTCACGTCTACAGCCTTCATTGACCTCATCGTGCAAACTCAAACTGCCAATGCGAGATTCAATTTTCATCGTTTCCTGAATTAGCTTCACACCAATCACAGCAGTGTCAAGCTTCATTGTGGCGATCTTTATCCCGTCATCATTCAAGACCAAGATAATACCATGCAAGTTTACTTTGACATCAATGGATGAGGACGATCCATCGGTGGTGGTGGTAGCTGCAGCATCATTACTAGTTTCTTCAGTTCCTTCTTTATTTCCTTCATTGCTTTCAGCATTCGGGTTTGTGAATGTGGTAATAATAAAGTCCAACAAAGTAAGAGAAGACTTTGGTGCCAGCACGAACCGAAGTGTGGACAGAGATACTTCCACACTCTGATCAAAAACCTCGTCGGAACCGTCATTCACAAGTCTCTTCATTCTGCGATATTTCACATTGAAGAGGTCATTTGTCTCACCCGTGCTATGACCAGAGAAGCTTTGAGAATCATTCCTTGAAGAAACCATTTTCCGAAGGTCCAATGGACTATTTGTGTCAATGTAATCCTCTACCGACAAACTGTTTAATGTGACGTCAGCAAACATTTCATCTGGCATAAAGTAGTAATCCAGCTCAAAGAAGTCCAAATTCATATCAATGAGTGCATCCTGTTCCAGGGTTGATTCATTCTTGCATCTGTAAAGGGATAGTTCCACCTTACTAACTCGGAAGTTGAATTCGAAAATCTTTTGTGATAATGCAGCAGCACCCTGTGAAGTAGTTTGGCTTGATGCACTTGACTCAACCAACGTATCAGAATCCTCAATATCTTCATATAACGGTCGATCCCCAATCAATGAGAAAGCTCGCTCTCTTGTGGGGATTGGATTGAGCGCCTGACTAGCAGACAGATCTTCTTCATCTTCAGAGTCAAAGTTGGGAATACATTTGTCAATGATCTTCATCATGAGCTTATATTTAGCATCAGACATGGAAGCTCTGAACATCGGCAGCTGGCCAGATACTTTGAACTTGGTTAAGCTATGTGCCGAGGGCAAAATCGACACCTCCACCAGGAAATCCATGTTGATGCGGTCGATGATGTAGAATTGAGAGCTGACGTCTTTGTTATGCAACTGTTTCATTGTCTCTCGAACATCAACCCCAATCAAAAATTGTGTATCGTGCAATTGCAGGTTGAACTTGTCATACATGAGAGATTCTAGTCTCTTCCAATCATCATCCGTGTATTTCTGGGATTGTTTGCTTTTGACTTCGTCAAGAATTTCTCTTCCGACCAGATCACTTGTTACACTGATATGACCTGCATCGATGATAGCGCAGGGTGATTCCCAGCTCATAACATCCAATGGAATGACGATCAACGGAGCCTGAATATCAGTCTTCAAGTTAATCGTTTTGTGTTCCTCCAGCGCATATTCCAGACCGATTCGTGTTTGGTCTCTCAAACCTTCAACCGTGGCCCCGGCGGCGTTCATGATAGCTCCAATTGTCTCTAAATGGGTCTTTGGAGGCTTGAAGAACTTTGCAATAGATTCCACAAAGAGACTGTTATAGAACACCGTCATACTCTTCAATTTGACATAGAGCTTCGTATCAGCGCTGACATCTAACGGGTTGTGCTCTGCTGATATCCAAAAGAACGCATCATCGTCAGAATTGTTCGGAACAACTCTGTCTTCGTGGTCACCACAAGTCTTGGTTTTGGCCAATGCTTCTTCACTATTCTTCACAGTAACTACTTGTTCATATAGAGACGAACCTGTCTTGTCATCCACCCTCAACTCTTGAAGACTAACATTGGCCAAAAATGAGTCCACTCTTTGATATAGATCGGCCCTGAAGCCGCTGAAGCTCAAGACAGCAATATCCTTCTTTGTCCCATGTGGGTCAGACCTCAATCGGAAACTACCGGTTTGGAGAGAAGTTCCAACCTCCAGTGTTACTCTTTCTCGAGGGATATCAATTGCTGATTGGGTAGCCTGCTGTTCGTCCCATTCAATAGCATCATAGAGCTCTTGCTTCTGTTCATCAGTCAAGTTCAATTCACCTTCTTGTTGCTGGGTGTTTTGAGCAGAAGTACCCCAAAACCAATTGTACCACGACTGTTGCTGCTGTGACTGTTTTTGTTGAGATGAAGATGGCTTTGTGCGAGCCTTTTCTTTGCGTAACTCAGCCTTTGCCAAAGACCGATAAAACCGGATATCCTCGTACGACAGGTCCCACTCGAATTTGTCAAATTCGGTTATTTCCTCGGGAGTCAACGTTGAGCCTTGCTTTTTCTTTTTCTTGTAGAGCTCAATGTACCGCAACCTGTCATCTCGACGTTGTTTCATGTAATCCCAGCTCCATTCACGATTCTTTTGGTGGATTTCGTTGAGGACTACAGTACCAGCAAACCTGAACCATGCCTTGGGGTCCTTCTTGACAGGGACCTGAGGACGGTATTTCTTAAACTCTTTTGTTTTCATATAAACCCGGAATATGTCTGCGGTCCAAAGCGCATCTCTGTATTGGTCCGAGTCAATCACAAACCCGAGATCGTCAAACAACAATTGAGCATTTGTTTTGGGCATAAATGCAGTGGAACCCTGCTTGTTCATTGTAATTTTGCCGACGCCGGAAACAGGACACAGAATGTATTGGTTCTTTTCCGACAAGTCGTTTGAATCATTTGGAATCATTGCCTTCAATGAATGAATCCATTGGTCATCATCCGACCTCAGCGAGCCGGAATCCGTGTTCCAGTACATAGCCAACGAGTCCAATGTCGCCAATTTTTTTGTAATCTGGGTAGTATCTTGAATGAATATCGGGTTCCACTCGTCATCTGTGGATACGGCCGATAATTCGGTTAGAGTAAGGCCCAACGAGAACGGATGAGCTGGGACAGACTCATCATCCTCATATCTAATGTGGATATTTTTGATTGTGACTTGAAGGTTGTCAACAATCTTGGTCACCAGTGAGTCAGTAAAACTCTGGTTCTTTTGAATCTCTTCTTGAGACATGCCCTGAGCAGAGGTCTGGTCTATAAGTTCCATATTCTCCAGCTTATGCTTTTTCAAGTCCTGTGCTCTTTTTTCCTCATCTTCCGCATCATATTCTTCGTCTATTTTGGGGGCAGCCAGTAAAAAGACATCTTCAATCACAATCTTGACTGGTTTATTTTTCAAGTTGGACCAGGGGATTTGGAGCACCAACTCACCAAGATGGCCAGCAACAACATCAATTGGTAGCTTGAATTTGTCCAATGCCTGTGAAGAAACGTTAGCGAGATGTTGCAATCCTCAACTAAACCAAAAAAAAAACTCACCTCCTTTTTCAAATCAAGATTACGAAGCTTGACGTCCCCACTCCATATTCCAATATTCAATTGCTTTGGATCAAAGTTTTTCACCTACAATTTGGATTAGCATCTATAGTCGTCTCGTTCAAAGCCTTCTGAACATACATAGGACCCCTAATCATAGTGCTTGGTTAGTAAAAGTGCGTTGTGATTCTTTACTGTCTCACTCACCAAAAACCTGTTCAACAGCGAAGCCACCAAAGACTCCAGCATTGTGGGTTAATTATAGATCAATACAATAAATAAACTGATTGATTTGCGTCTATCCAGTCGAATTCGTCCTATTCGCTTCTCGTATGATAACACAATATTCAAAAATAGGTGGTAAAGCTAAGTTTGATGACAGCGGCAGCAGCAATCATCTATTTAATTTATGCGTGTGTTGGGCTACCCCTTCTGCAGGCCCGCCGCTTTGTTCCGCGGGTAAACTTGCGCGCGAGCGCACCGATAAGCCCTCTGCGGGCGTCTATCATCCCACTCTCGCCATCACCATGTCGCCCACCACAGGACTATATGAAGGCTTGGACGGTGTTATTAAGCGTCGCACGCACATATATCTATCCTGTGGACTGGTCATATTCACACTAACTGCACAGGGCAAATATGTCGGATCAAGACTCGGACCATACGAACCAGTTTACAGGCGAACAACCAGCTCAGGGGCCTAACGCGCAGGGCATGTCGGAGCTCGATTTGCTATTACCGTTGGCGAACGTTGCCCGGTTGATGAAAAACGCGATCCCTGAGAATTCCAAGGTCTCTAAGGAGGCCAAAGAGTGTATGCAAGAGTGTGTCACTGAGTTTGTGGCATTTGTTACGAGCGAGTCGGCGGAGATTTGTCTAGGGGAAAAGCGCAAGACAATTAACGGACAGGATGTCCTGCACGCTCTGACATCGCTAGGGATGGAGAATTATGCCGAAGTACTCAAGATTTATCTGGCCAAGTATAGAATGTTTATTAATGCAAAGGAGCGCGAAGAACACGGCGAAGAGCCAATTGACGAGAATGATTTACGAAGAGAGGAGTAAAGAGGCAAGAGCTGGTCTCTATTGTTTTGTCGTTGACGAAAAATGTAATTCTTATTTATACACTATTATATATTCAGGTAATTAATAATGGACGATGTGACGAACGTTCGCGTTAGCGGGACAACCGGGTAGCTCATACAGAACGCTAGCTTCTCCTTTGCACTGGAGCATCTTAGTATGCCCTGCGGACGACTGGACAAGAAGCAAAGCATTGGTGTAATAAAGAAAAACACAGGTCGCCGAAAGCTAGGAAGTCCTATAGGGCCGCTCGGGTGAGCTCTGGGTACCTTTGGAATTACAGCACAAAATTTACTCAAGTTTATATGCCAACCCAATGCATATCTCAGGCATCCAGGTCGTTCTAAATATCGCACAATACTGCCCCCTAATACACATGCAGGGCCTTTTCCGCACCAGCCCGTTCACCGCACAGGTACCGAGAACGCCGTCAAATTTGGGGATGGTCACCCACCACCGCAAAGTGGCGGTTAATTTTTTCCTTCGTTCAGGTTCGAGAACAGTTGTGCGAAAGACGGTAAAGCGCCGGCGGCCAGCATTTGATCACCCAAATCAACCAGTGACCAAATATATTATCACTTTTTGATACAACTATCAGCAGCAACAGCAGCACACTAACACACTAGTTTTGCTCGAGCTATTGCCACATCACACGGATCGCGAGTATCGTCTTTGTAAATCAAGAGGTACGTGAATTTTTGCCACGCAGACAGGTAGGTTTGGACTCTTATTGATTGTTTGCCTCCATTTGATCGTTTGCTAATCCGCCCACTATAGAGCCATGTTATCTTCCCGGCAGGTTATAAGGTCCAGCTTGCGGACTGGACTGCTGTTGAGGCGATTGCCATTACGAAGTGCATTGCAGTACAGCAGGATACAACCATATTCGAATCAGAAAAATAATGGCAAATCCAATGAGCCATCGAAGCAGGATGAGAATGAGAAAGGCACGAATAGCACCAAAACCAAGGAACAGCCTCAGTTTTTTGCTCAGAATGGGAACAGCAAGCTGAGTGAAAATGAAAAGACTACCCCCGATAGACCGAACGAAAACAAGAATAATAATAATCCTAATGACAAGCCGAAAGAATCAGAAAAAGAGGATACTAATGTGCCAGAATCAGGAGACAACGCCAAGACTAGCAAAGTGTCTTCCAAAGCTGCATCATCGTCCGCCAGTTCTGGTGGAGCGTCCTCCCCACCTGAGGACAACGACGATAAGGCCGGTCGACCAGGTCGTCGTAGAAACAGTGCATCAAAAAAGGCAAGTGAGCATAATGAATCTGAAGGAGACGGTAATGCAAAGATTTCAAAGAGACGCTCCAGCGGTAGTGGAAATGGTAACAATAATGACGGAAAGCCCTCAGCAAGCAATGGTGGTGGTGGAGGGAATGGGAATGGTAATAATGGAGGATCGAAATCTACAACCCCGTTCGGGTTCAAATATGCTACACCTAATGACAAGAAGCAAGTGTTGCCATTGGTCATCTCGGATCGACCTGCCATTCCAGGATACCACCGAGCATGTAAAATCACTGATCCAGAAATGGTTTACGCTGTCCGACGAATTTTTTATGACAACTTGGAAGATCAATGCATTGCCGTTTTCTTGAGAAAGGAAGACAGCGGCGGATCTGGCGAGGTGCTTCAAAATGTCAACGACGTTCATCCAATCGGTACATACTGCAGAATTGGCGGAGTCTTTTCCAGATACGAGGATGGCCAAGATGGTTGCACGATTACGCTCTTGCCTCTTTCGCGGGTCAAAATTGGTGAACTGATCGAACCAGCTTCAGAAAACATCAACGTTACGGAAGAGCAAAACAACTTGGATGTGACCAGCTTTGAAAACACTGTCGAGGGAAATGGCAATACGGAGCCAAGTGACGTTTATTCTCTCCAAGTTCCATGGGTCAGAGGATTAAAAGTTGTTGAAAACGAACCATATGAGGTCCAAGACAAGGAAATTCAAGCATTATGTGCCGAAATCATCGAAGTCATGAGAAAGTTGAGCCAAATGAGTTCAATTTTTAGGGAACAAATTTCGTCCTTTGCAATGATTTCGTTGAAACCATCCAACGAGCAAGTCGGGGACCCAGCCGCGCTTGCGGATTTTTCTGCCGCCATGTGTGAAGGTTCGAGCGAAATCCAGGATGTCTTGGAAACATTGAACATTGAAGAACGATTGGAAAAGGCACTGACATTGTTGAACAAGGAGCTGATGCAAATCTCCCTCCAGGACAAGTTCAAGAAGAATGTTGAAGTCAAGCTTCAAAGCCGTTACAAGAAGGTTTATCTTGAAGAAAAGATGAACGAAATCAAGAAGGAATTGGGAACTGACACCAAGGAACGGTCGACGAATGTATTCAGGGAACGAATGGAGAAGCTGACCCCACCCGATCACGTCAAGAAGGCGTTTGAAGAAGAAATGTCCAGACTAGAAAGCACCGATCCATCGTCGGTTGAACATAGCATGACACGAAACTATATTGATTGGCTCACACAAATGCCATGGGGTATTTATTCTGACGATAAATATGACATTAAGAATGCCGAGAAGGTATTGAACGACCAGCATTACGGGTTGAAAGATGTCAAAGACCGGATTTTGGAGTTTATTGCTACCGCCAGATTGAGTGGTACTGTTGAAGGTAAAATTGTGTGCTTTTGTGGTCCACCTGGTGTTGGTAAGACTTCTATCGGCAAATCGATTGCAGATGCACTCGGTCGAAAGTTCTCCAGAATCAGTGTCGGTGGTGTCAACGATGTTTCTGAAATCAAGGGTCACCGTAGGACTTATGTGGGAGCTGTTCCAGGTCGAGTGATTCAAACTCTTAAGCAGGTCCAGACACAAAATCCGCTCATCTTGATTGACGAGATTGATAAAATCGGAAGAGTCAGTTCTCACGGTGATCCATCTGCTGCATTACTAGAACTGTTGGACCCAGAACAAAACTCTTCCTTTGTGGATACCTTTTTGGACCTTCCGATGGACGTTTCCAAGGTTTTGTTCGTTTGCACGGCAAATTACATGGAGAATATCCCACCTCCTTTGAAGGATCGTATGGAGATTATTGACATTTCGGGCTATGTTGCGAGTGAGAGAGTGGCTATTGCTGAGCAATATCTCATTCCCGCGTCCAAAAAAGCAAGTGGTCTCGGTGATGTTAATATCAACTTTGAAAAGGAGGCGATTGAAAAGTTGGTCTCTTTGTACAGTAGAGAAAACGGGGTCAGAGGATTGAAAAAGTTGATTGAAAAGATTCACCGAAAGATTGCCCTTGAAGTTGTCAAAAAGTATGATACGCAGACGATTACTGACGGTGGCGAACAGAAGGAGATTGAAGAACCAGCCAAGGATGTTGGTGATGAAACATCTGAAGCCATTAAGGATGTTCCTCCGGAGGCTCCAGAAAAGCCAACAGAAGGTGGGATTACTGCGGCTCAAGAGACCACCGAATCATCATCTGCATCCACAGCAACTGTATCAGCAGATCTAATGTCTGGGGGCGGTTCTACTGGCACGTCTACCACATCGTCAGCCAACCCTGAGCCAGCTGAAAGAAAGGGTGATGCGAGATCAAGAGCGGAATGGACCAAAATTGTTGTTCCCGATGATGTTGAGATTACCATTAATCCTGACAATTTGAAGGATTATGTTGGACCACCTGTGCATTTGGGAGACCGGATGTATGAAGACACACCGTCTGGTGTTGTGATGGGATTGGCATACACTGAAATGGGCGGTGTGCCGCTCTACGTGGAGTCGGTGCTTCAACGACCATTGAGTGCAAAGAACACGCCAGAATTCAATCGAACAGGTCAATTGGGAGAAGTTATGAATGAATCATCCACAATTGCTTATTCGTTCTGTCGAATGTTCATGAGCAAGAACTTCCCAGAAAACAAGTTCTTTGATAGGGCAGTTATTCATTTGCATTGCCCGGAAGGCGCGATCAAGAAGGATGGTCCGTCTGCCGGCATTACAATGACTACAAGTTTACTCTCATTGGCACTAGACCACCCATTGGATTCCACTGCATGCATGACTGGTGAGCTCACTTTAACCGGTAAGGTGCTGAGAATTGGCGGGCTTAAAGAAAAAGTTATGGCAGCGAAGCTTGCCGGAGCAAAGACTGTGTTTTTCCCTCACGATAACTTGGCAGACTGGGAGAATATGCCAGAGTTTATTCGTGAAGGATTGACCCCGATCCCTGTGAAATGGTATCAGGAGGTCTTTGATCGCCTATTTGCTAATTTGGATAGGCAAGCCGCACAGAATCTGTGGAAAAAGCAGTTAGCAGAGGAGGACGAGAAGACTAGTCAGAAATGAGCGGGTAATTGTAAATAGCCGCCACTCCCGAAACAGACATCCCACTTGACCCCCGAGCAAAGAAAAACGAAAAAACCACAAAAAAAAAAAAAGAAGCAACAACTTGTCAATTGAAAATGAATGTATATATATATAAAGAAAGGAGATGAATGCAGAATGAAGCGATATATAAATGTGAAAAATAAATGAAACGAGAAACCATGCCAGCGTAAATAAAGCCCATCAACCGAGAGAGGAAAGCTTCGGACCGGTGCGGCTGTTTTTACCCCGCGGTTATTTTGAGTTGGAGATGGCTGCTGATTCTGGCGCTTAACGATTTGTATAAAAGGGCGATAAAAGTACCTTCTGTCTGATCCTTTTATTTTTTTTTTTTTTTGTTTTCGACGTTATTCAACACACACATATATTCATCATGCTCGCAACAAAGAGAGTGGGTGTTAGGCAATTCGTTCGTAGTATCACTACAATCCCAGACCTCAAAAAGCCCGAGCTGTTCAAGACACAATGCCTTGTTAATGGCGAATGGGTCGATGCCAAATCTGGTGAATCATTCAACGTATACAACCCAGCTACCTCTGAGCCCATTGGCACTGTTCCAGATATGAACATTGAAGAGCTCCAAGACGCCATTAAATCAGCCAAGGAAGCGTTCAAGGACTTTAGAAAGACCTCCAACAGAGAACGGGCTAAGATGCTCCGAAAATGGAGCGATCTTTTGACCGAGAACCAGGAGGACCTTGCACGAATTTTGACAGTTGAAAATGGTAAACCGTTAGCCGAAGCCCGAGGAGAAATTGGTTCCTGTGTGCAGAACTTTGACTGGTTTGCGGAAGAGGCCCCAAGAATCTACGGAGACGTGATCCCATCCCACAACGCCAAAAATAGAATGCATACTATCAAGCAGCCCGTGGGCGTCTGCGGCATTATCACCCCATGGAACTTCCCTGCCTCCATGATTGCCCGAAAGGTCGGAGCAGCAATTGCTGCTGGCTGCTCGATGGTCATCAAGCCAGCTGGTGCCACGCCATACTCTGCTCTCGCCATGGCGGCATTGGCCGAAAAGGCAGGAATTCCAAAGGGTGTTGTCAACGTTGTGACTTCGGAGACCAATGTCAAGGCTTTTGGTAAGGAAATCTGTGAAAATGAGGATGTCAGGAAGGTCACCTTCACCGGCTCTACTGGTGTTGGTAAGGTTCTTATGAGCCAAGCTGCCAGTGGTGTCAAGAAAGTTTCGTTCGAATTGGGTGGTAATGCTCCGTTCATTGTGTTTGAAGATGCTGATATCGATGCTGCTGTCGCTGGAGCCGTTGCCTCCAAGTTCAGAGGATCCGGACAAACCTGTATCTGTGCCAACCGATTCTACGTCCACGAGTCCATCTACGACGAGTTTGCGCAAAAGTTTGCTGACAAGGTCAAGGCCATGAAGGTCGGGAATGGTTTAGAAGACGGTGTCGTCCAGGGCCCACTGACCAACCCAGAATCCGTCGACAAGGTCCACAGACATGTTACTGATGCCGTCAACAAGGGTGGCAAGATCCTCACTGGCGGCGAAAAGCTCACCAGCCTCGGCAAGAATTTTTACGCTCCAACTGTCGTTGCCAACGCCAACAGCTCTATGGCCGTCAGCTGCGAAGAGACTTTTGGTCCGTTGGCTGCGCTGATCAAATTCTCCACTGAGGACGAAGTGATTGACCTTGCCAACAAGGTTGAGGTTGGTCTGGCCGGTTATTTCTATTCCAAAGACTCTGCCAAGATTCACAGAGTCTCCGAAGCGCTTGAGGTCGGCATGGTTGGCGTCAACACTGGCCTTATCACCGAGGCCGCTCTCCCATTCGGCGGTGTCAAGGAGTCCGGATTCGGCAGAGAAGGTTCAAAGTACGGTTTGGACGACTACTTGACCATCAAGACTGTTGTTGAAGCTATTTAATTTAATCAAAAATGAACATTTTGTACATGCATGTAGTGCGTCCGGTGTCGTTATTTGCAGAAAGAAACTGCGAAGGGGATCGAGTCACTTTTTAGATTCCTCCATGTTTGCAAAGAACTCTTTGATATCCTCTTCGGTCACCACCTTGCCCTGGTCCGCGAATGGACGCAAAAAATCGCCAAGACGCGCTTTTATTTTGGCAAATGCCTGCATACCGTCGAGGGCTTTATCTCGAGGCAAGGACTTTAGCGCCTGGGCACCTGCGTCCAATAATGAAGACGCAGCATCTTCATCACGCGGTGGCTCCCAAACCTGCTCTTCTTGGACAAGGAAAGGAAATTTCAAGACCAATTCTTTGATATCGTTATCTTTGGATTTTGCCAGTTCATCCTGGAATCCGGGTACTAGGAATAGCGAGAAAGCTTCTGATGCAATATCTGTTTTTTGCTTTTTGGCTGGCGGCTGATCACCGTCGTCGGCTTCCTCGTTCTTCAGACTATGCTCCGGCTTTTCGTTATTCCTCACCACACCTTCTAATGCCACACCTGTTAACCCACTTAGCTTAACAAATACCTCCCTATGCTTATCAACACACTTCCAACAGACGAATCCATCAAACTGGTCGTGGTTAGGTAGGCCGTCCATGGTCTCTTCATCTTCATCTTCTCCCGTATTTTCTAATTCATGCTCTTCATCAATCTCGGGCAACGAATCATACACGTTGACACCTTGCGGATATGTCTTGGTCTTGGGTTTGCGCTCCCGCTTTGGGACGTTCAAGATGCATTCTTCGTGAAACCAATCCTCTTTGCACACATCTCCTAAGATACATTGAAACATAATGCTCGATTCAAGATCATTATACGGGCTATCGCACGCACAGAAAAGCCCCTCAAAGTTGTGATTATACTGGTTAGTGTCTGCGGGCTTATCCAGCGTGTCAAAGTTCTTTCTCAGGTTGCAGCCTCCAAACGATTTCGTCCGAGTAGTTCCGCAGTCGCACGTGAACTTTCGCTTTGTAAGAAGCTCCACCACGTCATGGTCCGAATGGCATTGGATGGAGCATGAATAGCATACCCCGATCATCTGTTTGTTCTTTTCTTTACACGTTAGACATGCAAACACCTGCTGTCGCACTGGTTCGTCGTGGTGGGAGCAATGGTTTGGGTCATATGGCATCATGTCCCGGGCCTGTTGCTCCAAGTCCAGCTGGTTCTGGATATAGTCCAGGGCAGTAATGGAGTCAGGACTTCCTGGGGTACTGTTTGACGGTTTCTCACTCATGTTGTGTGCCTTACCTGAGTCGAGTCCACTTCGTCCTTTTTCTGGTTCATTTACACGAACTCACGCGTCGGGACGGACGCGTAAATTAATGCCCAACATACGCGCAGCACTTGGACGATGCAAGCCGTTTGGACGTATGTGAGACTGCCAAAAGGCACGAGTGTGGTGACATAAGGTGATCGGTCAGTGCTACTCTCTGCAGTTTCAAAGGGTGGATTCTGTAGTTATTGTTGAGCGTTGTCAGATCTTGCGCTAACGGAGGTATACACTGTTAGAGGTTTACGCATCCGTATGTTTCAGCATTAGACTAGTTTACTGTAGTAATAGTTGCGTTCATAGAGAACGGTGGGAAGCTCACAATGCGTAAACAACCCGTCAATTATGTTTTATTTGTGATGGATTCATCCCATCTTGTATGCGACTGTGGGTGAGTATCCGAAAATTATGCACACACAACTCGATAGGATAGGAGCGGCCAAATCCTACTTACTTTGCCAATTAGATGTATACCTCCTACTTGTTAGCAATTATCTCCAGTTCCGCTCTGTTCAGACTTTGTAAGCTCTTGCTCGGTATGCGTAAAGCAACGAGCACGATGTCCGTCAGTGTAAACTACACTATGCATACACTCATCAGTGGGACGCTGAAATTTCTGCGTTCGCACTACCCTCTGGGCTTACACTGTCCTCTATCGAGCGTGTTGAATAGCGCTTAACGCCGTCAATACTGATACAGACACCCAAGAGAAGAAGCAAAAGTCTTCTGCCTCACAGAGCTACCTTTTTTTGCTTCTTTTTCGGAGAAAAAAAGAAGCCGCCGGAGGCAACCACCACCCTCCGGCGGATTAGTATGCCCTGCGGGCGGCCTTCTTTTCCAGAAAAGAAGCAAAAGCACTGCTCAATGGCCTCGCAGAGCTACCTCCGTTCTCTGAAAACGAAGCGGTCTTGCTACCTTTGCCGCCTGCGACAACTGTGGCTGTGGCGGCGGTGCTGGTGTGGCGGTGTGTTGGGCGCGTTTTTATTATTGCCCGCGTACGAGGATTTTGGGCCATCATGAGTGACTTGCATGCGACGGTGACGCTGGAGGCGGCGGTGGAGGAGGAGTACGAGCGGCTGCTGGAGGCGTTGGACGAGCACAAGATCACTACGGACCGGCTGCTGCTGAGCAGCGAGCGGCAGGTGGCGCAGCTGAGCGGACGGAGCGTGAACGAGGTAGCCCGGTTCATGAAGCTCGTGCGGGAGCTGATCCGGGACCGGTGCGAGCATGATGGCTTTGAGAGCTGTCTGGAGCTGTACCGTGGGGACGAGTACGAACGGGTGTTCAGCACTGGTGACGGTGCTATGGACGACATGCTTCATGGCGGCATCCGCACGGGCACCATTACGGAGTTTGTCGGAGAGGCTGGGGCGGGTAAGAGCAACCTGCTGATGCAATTGGCGCTGGCGGTGCAGCTGGACGAACGATTGGGCGGCCTTGACAAGGGAGCGGTGTTTCTGTGCACAGAGAGCGGGTCGTTCGATTCGCGACGGATGCACAGCATGATGAGCGAGAACTGGCGGTTCAAGAACAAGGTGTCTGCGGACCGCATTCTCGTGTACAACTGCGAGAGCCAGGACGAGCTCGAGCACATGGTGCGCTTCCAGGTCCCCCTGGCCATCCAGCGCCACAACATTGGGTTGGTCGTGATTGACTCAATTGCTGCGCTCTATCGGGCAGAGTTTGCCGGCCAACCGCCCAGAGCCATGGCCGTGGCGGTGACAAGAATGGGTACCGCGTTGGGCCAGATTGCCCACCGCCACTCAGTGGCGGTGGTGGTGGCTAACCAAGTGGCGGACCGGTTCCGCGTCGACCCCCGCGCGGCCAACGCTGGAGACCCGCTTTTAAGGGACTACCAGCTGGGCTGGTATTCTGGATGGCGGCAGATCCGCACTGCAGCAGCGCCCATAGGGTACTCGCAAGAAACGCAGAAGTACGAGCTGCACGACTATCCCAAGACGCCGTCTTTGGGGATGGCGTGGGCGTGCGCCACGACGGTGCGGATAGCGCTGAAGCGGCGACGAGGTGGCTTCCGCACCATTGAGCTCGTCTTTTCCCCGTGGGCGCCTCGCGGCATTGTTGAGTTTGAGATTTGCGGCACCGGCGTGCGGAGTCTAGCCCTGGGCAACGACGATGAGGAGCTGGACGATGGAATGTGATGACAGAGACCCACTTGGGGCTGTTGGGAGGGGGTGTATATAAATGGGGACTTGTCCGGCTTTTTTTCTCCTCCCCTCCCACACACAATGCACCATCCGTTTCTGATTCGTCTGGAGGACGGCGGCTGCTATGAGGAAATCAAGACCCTGGTCGAGCACTCTGGCGGCGTCCTGTTCAAACCGGAGCAGGACGCTGTGGCCCGGGCCATTATGGATCCCGGCGTGGCCGAGAAGCTCGAGGGTCTGCCGGGCGTGCGCAAACTCACGCCCCTCGGCTATTCGATATAGAAAGGAAACAATCCCCATAGTCTAATTTGCTCAGTTACACGTCTGTTTTGTGCGTCCCCGTCTCGTCTTCCTCCCAAAGGAAGTTGTGGCCCCAAATGCCTCACCAGAAGGTGAGGCTCTCTCTAGGCTTAGTCCGTTTTACACGCCGGTGCTCGGGTTGGGCCGTCCGAATGCTACGGTCAAACTGATCCGAATGAAAGGAGAGACGATGAGACGTTGCGCAGCGGTAGGGTCGAACTGAATCTGCTGCTTTCTCCGCATCTCCGCATGTCCAGAAAGTCTTGGGGGTGCGTGTCGCCTCCGGCGGCTTCTTTTTTTCTCCGAAAAAGAAGCAAAAAAAGGTAGCTCCGCTTCGCGGAGAGTGTGACCAGTGCTTTTGCTTCTTTTCTGGAAAAGAAGGCCGCCCGCAGGGCACACGTATCCGCCGGAGGCTTCTGAGCTCGAGAGGGTGGGTGACGCCTCCGGCGGCTTCTTTTTTTCTCCGAAAAAGAAGCAAAAAAAGGTAGCTCCGCTTCGCGGAGAGTGTGACCAGTGCTTTTGCTTCTTTTCTGGAAAAGAAGGCCGCCCGCAGGGCACACGTATCCGCCGGAGGCTTCTGGGCTCGAGGGGGTGCGTGACGCCTCCGGCGGCTTCTTTTTTTCTCCGAAAAAG